>JAOTAV010000031.1:2105739-2130619 GCA_026546445.1 Cyclargus thomasi | reverse complement strand
TTCAGAGGGGTTAGGTTCAGAGGGGTTAGGTTCAGAGGGGTTAGGTTCAGAGGGGTTAGGTTCAGAGGGGTTAGGTTGTTCAAATCATTAGATTGTATTATACAGGTTAGGTTAAAAAAAATGCGTGGATTCGTCTTATTATTAATCGTTAGGTTAACAGCCTCGGTAGAACCTATCTTAGGCATCAAAGTCACTTTGACAGATGGCAGAGTGACTTTGACGTATGTTAATCTACCTTAGCACACAACTACAACAAAGGGTAAATAACGAGACTCTTGTGTGTATTATTTATTACTTTAAATCATACGATGTTTTTGGTACCAGTTGCTCACCTCAGCACGGCATGCTATCCGTGTACACAGGAAGGGGCCGTAAATCTCTAAGATATCTTTGTGCAGTCTTCAGGTTTTCCCAGCAGCAGCCCTTTTTCATAATAACATCAATGCTTAATTTTAAAACAAATTAAAATTGATAATACTATTCAATACCTAAAACAATGTCACTAATCACTGTTGGCTGACATGATATTCCTTCATTTACTCTTAACTTATTCTGACTTCATTCTGGAACAAAAAGCTTAGCTTTAGGACAGTATTACAGATCACATCTATTTAGCATTCACTTTTTTGTGCCTGATTAAAAATCGAGCAGAATATTTGCTGATGTCCATCATACGGTAAATCCAGAAGTACGAAGTTACAGCCTAATATTCCGTTTTCCTGCAACACATTACTACCCACGAGACGGACGACTTTATACTATTATACTATTACACTCAATATGACATTATCCACATAACAATGTTTTACTTTATATAACTTGACTAATAAAAACTTTATTAACAAAAAAAAGAGGAGGTTCGTTTATTTTTAGAATTTTCTTTTGTCAGTGTTATCATAGACTATAGTCTCAAGTCATTTTATTTTTTTTGAATAGTACGTATTGCCAGATGCAATAATAGTAAATGGACACGTCCGATATTCTTCTCGGACTGAACGGAGACGGTATATTATGCTTCTGGGTTCGAGGTGTTATTTATGCGTGGAGGAATGTTAATTTTTTTAGTCTCATTTAAATGTGGTTTCTTAGAAAAATATTTCGTTAAAAACTTACCAGGGAGCGTTGTAATAGAAATTTCTTTATAAAGCCAATGTTGCCAATCATCTCCAAAACAGCTATTCCGATTTTAATGCGATTTTCAAAGATAGTGAAGAATAAGAATATATGAATAAGAATAGTTTGAAATTCATCGCTACGTATTCTTAGTTATTTGTTAACATTGTATTTGTTTGTGCAAAACAATGTTACCGTTTATTCGATGCGTTTTTACATTCGACTTTTATAGTCATGGGTTTGGAATATATAGCTGTACTATATTATGGTAGAACTATCCTGAGGGCGCTGTAATAAACGTTACATTATGAAAATAATGTTACCGGTCATCTCGAAAACAACTGCCCCCTGATTCACGGTTTTCAAAAAGTTTCCGATCATAATCTTTTGACGGTCTGTCAGAAACCCCAGCGACTCACAAAACCACTTTCCGTCGCGGAAATGACACAACCAATGATAATATGCTCCATTTTTGAAATAACTCAGACGAAATAGAATACTACGGCATTCAGCTCTAGTTGTCAACGATTGACAGTGTAAGGGAGACTGTACACTCTCGCCGAGACACAGCGAGACCGCCCGAGTGCTGCACTCGCCTCGTCTCGCTTGTCAGCTGCTTGCAAAATTCTCGCCACGAGACTCTCGGTTTGTTTTGGCGAGAGTGTTCAGCCTCCATAATACTAGAGTTTGATAATTTTTTAGATAAAAATGATTATTCAATGTATTTTTATGTGATATTTTAATTTAATGTTTCAATAGTAAAGTACTTTTACGCATTTACTAGTCATTTCCCTTTAAGATTTGATTATTTCGTATATTTTTTAGAAGAAGAAGGTTAGTCATTATCCAAAACGTATCAAAAAACATTTTGAAACATTAATGTACATTAGTATTATTTCAAAATCTATGTAGAGATCGAATTTAAGATACAAAAATAAAATAAAACAACACTTGACGAATTTTATTACTACTTATGAATGAAGACACTACACAATGCTTTGGATACGTAAGTTTGAGATAATGTTTATTGAATAAAAATTTTCAACTTATTTTATACCTATTATGATGCAGGTGAAACAGTCGAACAAAAAAAGGGGGTTCGAAATTTAAACATGGTTAAGAACAATTGATATAGTTTGTGGTCGTCTGTGATTGGGTGATATATATCAGCCAATTACAGTGGACACCTTTTATTTGTGATTAGCTGATGGAAAAAGGACGAACAAGAAGATTTTTAAAATTCAAAGTTCTATTTTCATTTCTTAAATTTTCTGGAATTTGCTAAACCTAATTGAGATTTTAAGTAAAAGTGCTATATATTTTCGTAAAAGAAACCATTATTTATAACATTATAAATACTTTTTTAGATGAAAAATTATTGAAAATTCATGAGTAAAATAAAATGATGCATTCATAGTAATATTTTTAATACAAATAATGTTGGTGAGAATTGGCATATTTGTACTTACAATTTACCACATACATTAGATAAAAATATATATAAGATTATTTTCAAACAAAAACTATATATTAGATAAGTAATCAGTGCAGATGGTCCCTTCTTAAACGTTTGTTTTGTTTAAAATGTCTGTTGTTGTGTCTTAGTAGTGAATTTAAATGTTGAAAAAAATATGTTATAAATTTAGGATTAATAAGAAAAATGACCAAGTCTTTTCAATAACTTACAAATTAGCAACATACAGGCTGCTAAATCTATTAAAGAAAATGTGCGTGGTACACGACAGATTTAGCCACTAAGTGAGGTAATAATGTGCTTGGCCCGGTGACCTGACTAAACCAATACCATACCAGTTTATTTCAGAATCTGCGTTACCCTTTTACGTGTACAGAAAACACACACAGTTTTGCAAGTTCTATAGAATTTACATTTAATTAGCATTCTATATAGTTTGTGATGTAGATAGAACTTTGAGTTTTTAAAATCTTCTTCGTTTTTTTTCCATCAGCCAATCTCAAAATATAAGATATATATGATAGTTATAAACTATCTTATATCTTTGATATACCCTTTATTTGTGATGTAGAGGCCACACCCGTCTATATCGTCGAGAAATTTCGTCGAGACTTTCATAATAACTCCCATATCGGTTTCGGTGACGGTGGGCGGTTTCATAGAAACCAGGCCTCTTACGCAAGTAATTTTATAGTTCCCAAGTGTGTGCTCAATACACAAGAGCACTCTCTCTCTCTTCCTTAATCTCATAATCCAGTGGGACGGATGACCGACACGACTGGCGAGAGATCAGACGCAGGACCGACTTTTTACATGCCCATCCGACGCATGGATGATCTTTTTTGTTGGCAACTCCCTTTTCCACCTTCATCCTTCCCCGAGGCCCTACAGAGGCACGCTAGTGGCAGGAACCTGTGATGGCCATGCTACTTCCATCGCCGCTTTTCTACCCTTCTCCGCGGTCGTTGACGTCTTTCTAATCTTTAGTACACGATGTAAAAAATATGATATAAAAAATTTTTTTAGCAAAAGGTTGTAATGTAACGGCCTCCTGGCTTATGTTTATTTAGGCATGTTTAAGTTATTAATTACCCTCTCTCGAGTACATATTTTATACCATACTTAGCGGGTTTTTTTTATAGTCGAAAACTCCATCTAAAGTTGTAATAAAGCGCCCACTTTACGGATTCTGACTGACTTAACGCCTTAAATTAAAGTGTTGAAAAAAATTTTGTTTTCCTGCTTGTTCTCGACACTGGCCAATGGCCATTATTAAATAGCCTAAGTGCCATATAAATAAAAGAAAAAAAAAGAGTTGCTAAATGTCAATTGTCAAAATTGACATTTGTCAATTGTCATTGTCATCATGCGTATATCGGGTTGTGCCGCTCCAAAATGTCAATTACAAAACAGCTGTGTAGACTTACCGCGAGGGTCCACATAAGCACGAAACGGTTTATTTCGTCAACAAAACCGCAAAGTAGTTACAAGAAAATGTATGTAGCTGAAGAAAGAGGTTCACCGTATTCACCTGAATATCGCGTCTTTTTTAGTAAGTATTTTTTATTATAATTAATTAAAACTTCCTGGTCCCATGTCACTTACACGTGAGGTACCTCACCACGAAGGCAGATGTTGATCAATGATTGTAATAATCGTTACATAAAAGTCATAGAGGGGTTACAGTTTAAGATAATTACTTATCAATTGGTGTAACCGTACTTAAAATAGCTATAAAAACTAAAAATAATAAATATAATATCTTACTGGTTAGGTTAATTAAAAGTATATAAAAGAAATTCGTAGGTATTATACCTTTATAATTGCGACATAAACAAAATAATAACCTTTATGCCATTCTGCTTCAATCTGTACTTAAAAAAACCTAGGAGCACTTTAGATTTGACCTTTATGTTAATCTGTAAATCATTATTGTATATTAAGTTCTACCTTTTTGCTACGATTTTAAATAAAAGTGTGTCATTCCTCATAGTTTAAATTTCAATAACAAGGTATGAGCTGGCAAGTGACAGGAGATTGGTGGCGTGGGAATGGAGGAAATGATAAAGTAATTGTAGATAATGTTTGATCACTGATATCACTCGATTACAAATCCAACTACAATTAAAGTGCTGGCCACTTATAAATGTTTGATGTGTAATATTAAAAAATGATTTACATGTTTATGTTGCATAGCTATGTGCTCATAAAGATAAAACTCTTAAAGAATTAAAATGAAATGAATACTTTAGAAATTAAATGCAAATAATCACAAATGTCATACTGAAGTAAAGTAAAAGGAATGTTGGCAGCTAGTCGTATAATGGTGCTGGCAGCTTGTGCTGAGTCCAATATTGATGTTATATTGTGATAGGATCTCTTAGGTTTCTAAATATTGCATGGAATGGATATGCTTATCCTATACCTAAATGGTATAATGAAGTAAGGTAGAGTAAGCATTGTAATTAGAGCATCGAGACCGGGTTAACCAGAAACTCGAAAACCCGGATTTTGGGGATCACAAAAAACCTGGGTTTGAAAAATGGAAAACCAGGTTTTTCGAGCTTTTTGAGTTTTTTTTTCTTTTACGATACTTTGTTACTTAGATGCTTTAAAAATATTTTTATTTTTTTGACAGTTAAAACTTTCTTAATTACTTTTTTTATTTAAAAGATATTTTGAATTGTGTTTATAGGTATTCTTTATTTAGTTTTTTTTATTGATTTATTGTTTGTTTCTGATTGATATTGAATTGGGAATTAATGACTGATTGTTAAAAGTGTAATAAATATTTTGAGCAAGGACAATAAAAAATGTGATTAAAGAAACTTTTTTATTTAAACCATTTTTTTAATTTTCTTATTCTTTTACACTGACTAACTCCAGTAGAGTCGCAGAAAAACGATATGTAAAATATTATAGAACTGCTAATTTTAAATATATAAAACCCAAAAAAAGCTTCCCTGTTTTTTAATAAGCAAAAACCGAAAACCCAGGTTTGAAAATGGCGCTGTATGTGTAAAATGATTTTCGCTGTTTTTCTGCATTTCTCCTGAAATTTTCTTTGCTATAAACACCGAGCCCGAGACCTTTCTAAGGAAAGTAAAACTGTCGAAATCGGTTTGTGTGTTCTGGAGGAAGAACATCAGGAGGAATTGCAAAGAATTTTAAATTTTTTAATTACTGATGAATTATTTAGAATTTTTTGAGCTATGTACCCACAGGATTATAAATCACTATATTTTCACAACACACAACCAAAACAACCCTTGTTACTACCAAAACAACCTTGTTACAACAAAAACAAAAACAGCCTGTATATTGCTCTCCTTATAAAATTTTGTTTGAATCAATTTAGTTTAAGCAACAACAGAAACAGACTGAGAGTTGTGTAACATTATTTTGCATTTTTATTTTTGAAAGTTAATAATATTTAAATATGTTAATACCATGCATAATATAAGCAAGTTTATGATCTTTAAATAGCATACTTTCCCATGTTATATTTTTGTTAAAAAACTATTTTTCCAATTATATACCTACTCAATTCTTAACAACCTAATTAACACGCGCTAAAGGGTAAAAATACCACAGTGATTATCGGTGCCATATTTATTTTATATTCGTTTAACTGAAGTTTAGTTTATAATTGCTTTAGTTAATAGTTTTCCTTTTTATTAAACATATTTTTTATTTATGAATATGTACTTTTTACGGCCCATTCATAAAAAGGAATCCAAGATTTAATTTTTTTTATTAACTGACTTCTAAAATCGAGGAGGTTATATGTTCGGCTGTGGATATATTTTTTTATGTATGTTCAAGCATAGCTCCGCCGCTTGTGAACCGATTTGGCAATGAAACAGGCACTATTAAAGAATAAATTTTATTTAATACTTTTTGTTTCTTTTTACTATTTTAGTTTTTTCCTTTAGACGTCGGTTTTAATTTTTTGTTAAAAAATAATAAGCTAATATACATTTTGATGACAGACTGAATGGTAATATCTAACGATTTCGATGAATGTTATCAGAGGACGCGTCGGGGCCGATCTCGCCGCTGCACGACATCCCACTGTGGGCGGACCGCGCCCGGCGGCTCGCGCACATGGTGGTGGAGGTGCCGCGTTGGACCAACGCCAAGATGGAGATCAGTCTTGCCGAGCCGCTCAATCCCATCAAGCAAGACGTCAAGAAAGGCGCGCTGCGCTTCGTCAGTAATGTATTCCCGCACCACGGCTACATCTGGAACTACGGCGCGCTGCCGCAGACGTGGGAGGACCCGCGACACACGGACGCCGGCACGGGCGCGCGCGGCGACAACGACCCCATCGACGTCATCGAGATCGGCCAGCGTGTGGCGGCGCGCGGCGACGTGCTCACAGTCAAGATACTCGGCACGCTCGCGCTCATCGACGAGGGCGAGACGGACTGGAAACTGATCGCGGTGGACGTGCGCGACCCCTCCGCCGACCGCCTCGAGGACGTGGCCGACGTGGAGGCGCTGTTCCCCGGCCTGCTCCGCGCCACCGTCGAGTGGTTCCGCCTCTACAAGGTGCCCGACGGCAAGCCGGTCAACCGCTTTGCATTCGACGGCGAGGCCAAAGACGCCGCTTTTGCGCACAAAGTCGTCGACGAGGTACGTCACGTCACTAGCTGCCGCATTTAGCGCCGGTGGTCCCCTTGTACTTGACTGATTACGGTGTCTCTCGGCAGGTGCACGAGTTTTGGAAGGCGCTGGTGTCGGGCGAGGCGGAGGCAGCGGACATCAACAAGTGAGTTGCTACTGACTATTCGCCCCTAAAATGTGATCCGGTTTGCATTGACACTTTTTATAAAATCAGGGGGCAAGTGAGCATCCAGGTCACCTGATGGTAAGCAACTGCTGTCGCTCATGGACACATAACATCCACACAACAGGCCGGCAACGAACTTGCAACCACCTCATCCCTTTTTCCTAATTACGTAGGGAATATAGTTAGGCCACCGGTTAACTCACTCAACAAACACAGTCAAAGTTTTGTTTCCGGTTTTCTGTGAGACCGTGGCATTTTTTGAGTCGAGCCGGGCGAAAACTTCGTGCCGAAGGCAGTTTCGCAATGCGTTCGTGAGATCATAAAATGTCTCATTGATACACATTGCTACCCGGGATTCTAGCGGCTAAAACCCTCCCGAGGGCGACCCAAAGGTTTACTCCCTATTCCGCGTGCGCTCTTAACATGAGCAGGAATTTAGTATAACATTTGGAGAAACGAGAATAGTGGCCGGTCATTAATACAGTATAGTTAGTTCAACTCAATTGTACGCGCAGCCCTTTGTGTGGGTGAGCCTTGTTTACTCGTACGCCGCCCGCCGCGTCACTGCCACATCAATAAAAGTTGTGTATTTACAAGTCACAGCCGCGCGCAACTGATTTGTACTATCTGTATACGGTAGGCAGTCTGTATACTCCTGGCAGCGGGTGCCGCCTGGCCCAGTGTGGGCGATGGTGACAGGTGGTGTGTGGTGTTGCAGGATGAACGTGTCGGTGTCGGGCAGCCCAGGGCAGGTGGGGCGAGGGGAGGCGGGGGCGGTACTGGGGGCCGCGCCCGCCGCCGCTGCCGCCGCGCCCATACCGCCGACAGTCGACAAGTGGCACTACATCTCCAATCTCTAGCCGCTCTGAATTGCTTGTATATAATGTTATGTATTTATTTATATGTTCCAAATAAATCGTTGTGACGTGTGACGTCTCTCCTCCGGCTCGGGTGCATTTAATGAGTGTTTGTGGAGCGAGAGTCGGGAGTCCGGTCTCAAGTCCCGACTCAAGACTAGACGGTCGGGACGAACTGCTCAACAGAGGTCACATCGGTCGGTCAACATGAATTCGTATCATTCTACATAGTGGTGGTGGTTGGTGGCGTACAACATAAATGAGCTCCCGACCGGTACTATCACGGTTGACCAACAAAACATTGGTGGGTTAACCAACTTCTGCACGGTCTATTTATATGATAGATCACCTCTGTTAGGTGGTTGATCACGACCGCCTAGAGCTGGGTAGTGGTGGTGGTGGGTCGTGGTAGGATCTCTCGTGGCGATGTTGTAGCCGAATGTGAGATGTCACTCGCCGTAAGCGACTACTGTGAATTGTGTTTTTTTATTTGCACTAACTCCCACTAGTTATAGTCCTGAAACTTGACGGGGCCAATGCCGTCTCCACTCGAGCTGTATGATGTATATTTGGCCCGATCTGCATGCGGTGTGATTTACAGGTGGATGTCACATACCGTGTCAGCACAGAGATTACATTGAAGTCCAGGTTTCTAGAATAATTTCCTTACGGTATCTAGTGTGTGAGAAGACTAGAATATAATAATTTTAACAATAAAAAAGTCATCATATATATATATATTTTTTTGAATATTAATTGAGATGTAAAAATGTAACGCATCGGCCGTGGTCTTCACTTTATTTTTACATCGTGGTCGCAAAATAGTGCAATTTATTTTATAAACATCTTCCGTATTAATGATAAAATATAATTATTAATACACAAATTCCTCGTCATTAACATGATGTGACCTATCGATATCGATATGTTTCGATTAGAGATTGCTGCTATGATGTGACCGAACGAAATATTCGTAACCTCGACTGATCGGTCTGTTGTACACTCTCGCCGAGAGCTCTCGTGGCGAGACTCACGAGGTTGAAAGGCGACACGAGGCGAGTGCATCCACGTAGTATGCACAGTCTTGACCTCGGGCGGTCTCACCGTGTCTCAGCGAGAGTGTGCAACCGTCATAAGGAGAGAATATGCAAAGGTATTTATGTAGGTCACAAGAGTGTCGCGGTCGATTCCCCTCTCGAGCGGCAATCGGCAGACAAGAACAGTAGGCACGACCGGGGGAGTCAGGAGTTTGGGACATAATGCGTCGTCTCGCGGGCTGCTCGGGACTTGAGCATTGATCTCTGGAGCGGAGGCGCCGCCGCGCCGCGCCGGCTCGTCTGCGGCCGCGGGCGGGGGGAGGGATAACTCCCGAGACCGGTTGGGCCCTCACCCGCCCACTGAGAGCACACATCCGACTAGAAGCGCCAGCACAGTATTATTGTGGTAAAGGTATAATAATTTTAATGTTTTTAAGACATAACATTATATTAAATTATTATATTTTAATTATAAAGCGGTTATGGACTCTGCAATTTTATTTTCTTCTTAATTTATTTTTTTATATGCAAACGCGTTTGCTCATAAAGTGAAAAATGTTTCTAGGGATATATATTTTTTGCATGTATATAAACGCTCATAAAACTCATAAAATTTTAAAGAATAACATTCTTAAAGTTGCCAAGAAGTTTGCTAATTTGCCTATTTATCTGCTGAGTGTAAAAACTATGTGAACACCCTTGTCTTACACCCTAAAGTATTATCACTTACTTTTTACACCCTGTAGATAGGTTTATTGTGGAAATAGCATTGCTTAAAATGAAAAACAAAAATTGTATCTACAAACTCATGTCGCTGAGGCTCTTGCTAATACAAATCACAACAAAAATTACTACTTTCACTGTTAACTCCATGTACTCTCCATTATTAATTAATAATAACAATATAATAATATCTATGGACGCGTCACACCAAGTCAGCCTGGCCCTGTGCTAAGTACCCGAGGGACTTGTGTTACAGGTACCAGACAAGGGAAATATATTTAATACTATACACATTTGATATTTTTATTATATAATTTTTAATATACACCCAAGACCCAGGAACATTGAAAAACTTGCTCCGTCGGCGGGATTTGAACCCGCGACCCCCGGCTTAAGCTACCAACGCGCTTACCAACTGAGCCACAGTGGGCGTCGAGAGAGAGAGATTATTTGGCGCTGTCCATTAATCACATGATGTTTTTTTGTGCATTTTTCCCCCCGTCCCATTTGATACATCGTGATATTTATAATCCGACATAATATATTCCGACCAAATGACGTAGATTCGTCAAATTTCCCTCATCATACGAACTGAAGTGTACACAAGTTGAGGTAGTCTCTGGAGGTCGTGTGGTGGTAGGCAGTAACGCGTGTCCGGCGTCTTTGTGTCGGGGCGGGCGCGGGTGCGGCGGCGCGGAGCGGCAGTGCGCTCGGGCTCGGCGAGCGAAGCGGACTCGTGGTAGTGTTGGCTGCGAGATGCGCGCGGGGCCGCTGGTGCTGCTGAGCGCGGCGCTGCTAGCGCTGGTCGCTGCCGACACCCGCCTCGACCAGGACTTTGAGTTCGAGGACGCCCCGGTACGACCCCTCTTTCATCTCTTCCCGCGAAACTAGTTCCCACAGCTTTGAGGTCCCGCGTTTGGGTGAAGGGCATGAAATATTGTTTATCTATAGAGGTACTTTCGTCCGCGAAATACGGGACGGAGAAGGTGATTAGCTAGGAACTTACCAGCACGAGTCTATTTCGCAGTTTATACTTCAGAGTTCAGTCGTTATCAAACTAATAGTATCTTTTATGTAATTCGCACACAAACAACATAATATGTATAATTAATTATTATTATTATATTTTGTACGTACATTTAAAATAGGTACAGACGCGTAGTGGTTTAAGTTGATAGGGAGCTTTAGAAAGTAAATGGAGTGCTAACAATCTAATTTGTTCTCGTATGAATTAAATAGGTCCTCGGCGGACTTTAAATTCTTACCTGTAGATATAAAATGGTTCTGAATGAAATATAAGAAAAATAATTAGATTATTATTCCGTTGTTGACGGCTCTAGCTAGCCAATTGCCGAAGCCCTTGAACCCCTGACTACAACACTAAATCCGGTGCTGAATACCGAGTCGATACGGCGTCCCACTTAATCAAATTATAAGTCTGTTACTGCTAAGTTATCTATGCTATGTCTATGCTGGACTAGAGTTCCGGTAGCACTTTATCCGAATTTCTAATGAAATATTTGGACACCCGCGCCTGCCGCACCAGAAAGCACTCCGTTCAAAAGGTGTATTTGACAGGCGTCCCTGTTTTTCTGATGAGAAATTTGAAAAATAAACAAATAACTGTATTTCTCATATCCACGGTTAAGAACCAAATACCGCTATCTACAAAATCTCAATTTTATGGAAGAGGAAAAAAACTTAATATAAATTTTATTTTATAGTTATGGTTTATTTATACACGCAATATTCTTATAAAATACTACATCTTATTACTGGTCACTACATGGCTTATTAGAAATAACGAGAAGAACAATATTTTGTTAGCAGACCTAAACAAAAAAACAATAATCGAAAAAAGGAAATAGCAGTATTTGGTCCTTAACCGTCGATATATTGTACCTAGCTACAGACAGTAGTTTAGCTACAAATTATTATGCTGTCGGTATGGAACTTGAGTCTATTAAAGTTGACTAATAGCTAGTGTGTACGCAATACACTGTACTCTTTGCAATAAGTGCTTGTTTGGAAACCAGATTGCCGTATTCAAAGGCACCTGGGTGGAGGTTGCACTGGGCATCAAATAAAATATCTTGTAAAAACTAACAATACTAACGTTGACTAAGTTATTCAATATTACTAACACATTTACTAATGGTTTATAGGCTAATGTAACCAGAAAAGCCTAAAATAAATGTATTTTATTTTATTAAATACGAGTTCGTATGAATTTTCAGGATGTTCTCGGGGCGCTGTCGGTGGCGACGCGCCGGCCGCGACGGTACACGTATGATCCGCACAGTAAGTAAACATTCCAATACCTATAGGGTACGGTTTGAATCGTGGGCAGTACCTATTTTAAGTAATTTCATAGTTAAAATGTTTTCATATGTAGTAAAGTAATGTATGAGCAACTGAGAGCTTTTACATGGCACGGCGACCATGCGTCGTCCGTGCTTACATATAAACATTACGACCGTTTCAGTAATGTGTGGACTTGCTGAGCCGTACCTTGGTCCTTGTGTTAGCACAGATAGTTCAACTCGGTTGTGCGCGCGTTCCTATGTGTGTGCGCTTATGAATATACAATTCTCATTAGCGTGGCAGTGACGAGGCAGGCGTCGTCCGAGTAACGCACGCACACAATATACGGCTGCGTGCACAACTGAGTTGAACTATCTGTATTCTGTACCTTGGTGGTTGTATCATGTGAGTCCTAATTGTGGGGCGTGTGTTTTCAGACCCGCTGTGCCGGACGCTGGTGTGCAAGAAGCGCGAGGTATGTCTGCTGCGGGACTCCTACACCGCGCTCTGCGACAACAAGAAGGACGTGCTGCGACGAGGGTAAGGAGACCGCACGTTACCGCGAGTACCGTCTAGTCAGACATGATATAAATATTTTAAATATACAGCTACTTGTCATATTTCATTGTCGGCCATTGCGGTTGACGAGATGGCTGACGGCCTACATCTTACAAGCGGTAGCAGGAGTCGTTTTTTTATTGCACTCTTTTCGATAAGAGATGTCGCTATTACTCCTACATTAAACTTTCTTTGTCAAGATCATGTATGGTATAGCTGTAGGACTTATAACTTTCAGTAAACTATTTTCTCGTTTTAGCCCAATGTACGTGATGCATTCAGCAGATAACCAAAAGAGCGGAAATGTTATTAACTTTGTTCGGATAAAATATCCACCCAAAGCCACTGCGCTCTGATTGGTCGTAAGTATCGGAGTACGTACACACAGGTCGCTTATTGGTGCGGACTGTTTTAGTGCGAGCGTTAGTTTTTTGACGGTTAATTTATCAGTATAAAACACTGATAAGTTAATGACGTGATGTTTTTAAAGGATGGTACGGAACCCTTCGTACTCGAGTAAAACTCGCCCGTGGCTGGTTTTTTAACTGACTTCTCCTTCTAAAAAGGAGGTTTATCTATTAGGTTTTTATTGTTTTTTTGTTAAAGTTAAAAGAAAACGATGTGAGTTTTTTTTAAAGGGCTCTTAGACTAATAAGGTCAACGACCGTCGTTGCCACCTTTAATCACTTCGAGAGTCGACCAGAGGTGGTCGCCTTTGGAAGTAAAAGATATCATCGAGAAATGCGTGCTGAAGTGGCGCTGGGCGTCAAAATTTTTTAACTGCAGAAGGCAGAACTCGTTAGTTTAAATACAAGCTGCTTATTCTATCTTCTTGACAATTTGTCGGTATTTCAGGGATGTGATCGTGGCGGAGCGCGCTGGTGTCGGCGGGGTTGGGGGTGATGATGACGACGTGTTCTACGAGACGGCGGCGCGCGGGCGGTCACGGGGTGAAGGGCGGCGGGGCGAGGGGCGCGGTGGAACGCGAGGTGGGGCGCGGTGTGCGGGGTGCGGGGGCGCCGCGCGTGCCGCCTTCCTGTGCGGCTCTGACAACCGCACATACTCGTCGCTGTGCCGCCTCGACCTGCACAACTGCGTGCGTCGCGCGCGCCCGCCCGTCCGCCTCGCGTGCCGCGGGTTCTGCCCGTGCCCCCCGGCCCCTCCTCCCGCGCCGCCCCGCCCAGAGCCACCCGCCCGCGCCGCCGGCGCGCTCGACGAGATGGCGGATCGGCTGCTAGACTGGTTCTCGGTGCTGATGGAGGAGGCGGGCGGAATGGGGGCGGCGCGGGTCGGGGAGGGGGCGGGATGGCCGCGCGGCTGCCGTCCGGAGGTGCGCTGGATGTTCTCGCACCTGGATGTGGGCGGGGACGGCGAGCTGTCGGCGGCGGACCTGTGGGCGCTGCGCCACGACGAGCGCGAGCGCTGCTTGCGTCCCTTCCTGGCGTCGTGCGGGGCGGCGGGGGCACCGCTTTCCCGCGCGGCTTGGTGCGGCTGTTTGCGCCGTGCCCTGCGTCCCTGCGCCGCCCTCGCGCGCGCCCACCCCGCACCTCAACCGGGTAATGACATGCATATTACCTATTTATATCTTGTAGTCTTATCACTTCGAACGATGTATTAATAATATGACAACGTTATTCAAACGGTGATGTTTGCGGCTGTAGGGGTACACATCGAAGTTTGTACCATGGAAGAAATCGATATAGAGCAAGTCGATAGATCATGGTCATTCGGTCGGAGTTATATGTCAATACCATGTCAGTCGTGTGACCTGTAGATTGTAGAGAGATTGACATTACGCGGTCGACTTACTTAGATCCGCAATCTGACTCTGTTTCGACTCCCCTGATTTACACCGCAGGTTTAGTATAATCTCCGAATGTTTGTATACACATAAGTTTGAAACTCTCCGTTACACTTAACGCTCTGTTCCAGGCGCGTACGTGCCGTCGTGCGACGCGCGCGGGTTCTACCGGCCGCGGCAGTGTCATAGTGCGCTCGGCGTCTGCTGGTGCGTGGACGCGCACGGCGTGGAGCGCGCCGGCTCGAGGACGAAGGGGGCGCCGCGCTGCCCAGGCGAGGGAGGGGACTCCCCCAACGACGCCGACGAGGAGGAGGGGGGAGGGGGACTCGACGACGAGGACGCCGGCGGCAGCGGCGACGCCGAGCTGCGCTTCTAGCCGCAAACACTACCATCGCAGTTAGAACGGTGATTTATCTTCCGAATATTCTTTCCACTCAACTCGTCCCATTCAGTAGTGATTACCAGACTACGAGACGAAAAGCTAGGAAAGAGGTATATTTAGGGTGTAACAAAAGCATTTAGTAAAAATACTTTATGGTAAGCTGTAAGACTCGACGGGCACTACCCTAGTGCCAGTAGTCACCTTTGCGATAAAACAAAAAAGGTTTTTTGTTACAAAAAAAAATGAAAAAGCCTTACAGTAATAAAACTATTGTTAAAAAAAAACGTAACACCCAACTGCTTAAAAAACTAAAAAGAAAAAAATAAGAGCCTATCACCAGTGGCATAACTATATCGTTCAAGGCCAGTGGAAAATTGATTTTATTTCAACTATGTCAATCCAATACAAAAACACGTCAAGCGAAGCGGTGGGTTAATCGGGGGCCCCTTTCGATTGGGGACCCGCGGCATTTTGCCGGCTTGCCACCATGCAGTTACGCCACTGCCTATCACTCTTAAATTAGTTTATCTTAATAATTTCATGTGCCGCAGGCGATGACAAACGTAGTTTTGGACTTTGGTAGATCTTTCTGTGGCCTGTCGTGAATAACAGAATAGTTTGTTCCCGCCTGCAGCACACAGCAGCAAAAAGTACTTTTTGAGTTATGAGCAAAAAACGCCGCAATTTTTCTATGGGCTTGGTACTTTATAACGGCAATATTAATTTTAATAACTCGATGACTATAAAAGCTACAAAAATTTTGATAATACACGTCGATAGAGCTTTTTCTTCTGATTATGGCATCAAAATGTCGAAAACGACTTGATGTTGGTATACGGCATTTAAGCTTGAGGACAGCAGAAATATTGTCTTAAAAGACGCCCATACTCTGGTGTTATCATATTTACAGTGTAACTTTAGGAACCAAGTATAATATTATAGACGTGTTAACAGCGTTTCATGTTCCAGGTGGACACGTCCTCGGGGAGTGGGGAGGGGTGCGAGGCGGCGATCTGGGGCGGCGAATCACTCGCGCTAGGTCATCATAGTAGTAGCGGTCAGGTTTTAGTGTTATTTTTAAATCGAGTAGTACTTCCCTGACTCAGTCCCGATTATGATAGTATTTTAACATGTCGCTGTAAGTTTTTCGATACGTGTATATCGTAAGTTCTTTCTATCGTTGACTCATCTTTGTTCAGTATTAGTTACGTTAGCATTGTTGATTTCATTTTAGAAGTTCAGTACAAAAATGGATGAATTTTCAAATGATAATTCTTCCAGTGGCACTTGTTCTTTGGCCTAAATATGTACTTACCTTGTTCGAGATATACATAATAGGATATGCAATATAAAACAAGGCCTTGACAGTTATAATAATATGCCTAAATATATAATGTATGTGTTGTGCTGTGTGTTGATGCATCATGAATATTGTAAATTCAATTATAAGTAAGTTATTAGCGAACATTATCGTTCTATGGTTATTGTTAAGTTGTGCACTTTAGTATTTGTTATTGCTCCTCGTACATCTTTCGACAGTATCTTATGTGAATGTTGGAAGACGATATGCATTAATATGTTGCTTCTTCCCACATATACACAGTAGAAATACAGTTTTAAAAACAAGTTTCTGAGATCAGTAGGTAATTATTGTCCTATTGGACATTACCTAATTTGCACTTTTTTAAATCTCACTAGTTTTAAATAAAATATTGTAACGACGTGGTTTTATTTTATAAAAATATCCATTTACCTATTATTGTCCATTCTGGTCCAGGTTCTAGTCAGCTGCCTCTGACTTCTGTCGAGCTTCTTAGGAGCTTGTTTTAGTACCAGACCACAAAATTAATATATGAAAATATACATCTATATAGTTAAGGCCTGATTTACATTTTGATTAGTGTTAAGTGTAAGTGTTCAGTGATAAGTACCAGTGGATGAGCACTGCCAAAAGCGAGTATCAAGTAAATCATTTAATACTTGCAGTAAACACTAACTAAATACACCAAAATGCAAACCAGGCCTTACTTTTTGCATGTCTAGTAAACTTTATAACTGGTTTGTCTAAAATTAAAAGCTACCTTCATTAAAAAAATTGCAGTTTGCTTTCTAATTTTACACCATTATATCTATGTTGACTTAATTTTCCGCTAGATGGCACTTTAAGTAATTTCCTAACTTTATTTTTGGGATTCTCTAGAATATCCAGATACTTAAAAGATCCATACAGAACCCTCCCTTTACTCTTCATCTGGCATGCTTTTAGTTATTATGTGTCTAAGAAGTCATATTTTTGTGACTTCACTGTAACCTGTGCTGCATGACCAGCATGCCTGAAAATAGAGACACTTGTTTTACTTGCCATGTACAGTTAAGACAGTGTAGCCAACTTCTATTTATTTATATACCCTTTATATATTAACTTCATGAGTGTTTGTGCCTAATGATAAAATTATAATATCCTGACTGAAATTTTATTCCTGTTTTCCTTTTTTCCTGTTTTTGTTTAGATGAGAATTCATGAAAATTAACTTTAATATGAGTAATTTACTGAGCAGAGTACAAGCTGTCAAGCACCGTTATAGTGAATTATGTGTATTACAGATGGTACTGTTTCTAAAAAAAATATTTTCCATGTTTTCCGCACAGAGACCAGAACCTTTCCAACCAATGCAAAACCATGGAAATTTTTCATTTCCTATAACTCTAGTTATAGTGTCAGTAACAAAGGTAAGTAATAACTCATAACTTCCCACATACAAAATATTTTTCAGTTACAGCTGTATTTGTAAGTATGAAATTTAAGTAACCTCACACTTGTTACTTTATCTGGCCTTCACTACATTAAACAAAGTCTTGAGCCACTCCCAAATTGGCAACTCACCAAGTAATAAGAAAGAAGAATAAAACAAGGTATATGGATGTTTTAAACTTAATCTAGGAAACTTTTCCATAAAATCTTTTGAAAAGAATTAGAAGCAGGATTCAGACACCCAGTATAAATAATAGACATTCCAGTCCACTTCAGCAATATATATAATACTTGTTACTTCTCTCTTCATATTTACATCTATACTGACAATATAAATATGAAGAGTTTAAACATGCTTATCTCAAGAAGTACTGGTCAAAATTGAAAAATTCTTTTTGTTGGTTAGTCCATTAAGTTTAGTAAATTAAGATATTTAGCAATATTTAGTGAAATTAACCTCAACCTGTAAGTAAAAATGCGTTTTGAGAACCTTATCCTTGTGGAAATCCATAGCTTTCGGACGTTGTTTGTAGAATCCACATACTGAGGATGCCTCGGTGTTGGGGCATGCGTTTTGCCTAATTCTATTAACTATTTGTTTAGTCCATTTATCGAGAAAGGCTTTTTAACATCACAATATGACCAATATGAGCCAGGCAGTAATCAAACAATTTTGTAAAAACGGGCCAATTCATCAAGTTTCATTCAGATGTACTTTAAAACTATATATAACCTTTCTCTTATGAAACTTTTATTCGTATGTAAACATTGAATACTGTTAAATGGATCCAGTAAGAGATAAGTTTAGTAAGAATTGATACTATATTAAAACCTAAAAGTATAAAAGACACCAGTTTCAAGTAGATTATTTAGTTAGTGATGCGTAATGTTTTACTATTTTATAATATTAAGTCATATTTATAAATTAGTCTTGTTTTAATTTGGAAAAAGTAATTAATTTCTAGGGAAAAATTAAGGTACAATAAAATACACATTTGATTTCTCAATTATAATTATCTATTTTACATAATTTATTAGAATATTACGTTTATCAGCAGCGTCTTATTATTCCTGTGGTAGATCCTTGAATTTTCCATTGTAATAGGGGATATTGGTAACGATTACCTTCCAATCTGTGAAGTATAGCATTCCGACGAATGCTGATGCTCCAAATCCAATCAGGGAAGGCACGAAACTCGCAGCAATTTCAGCTTGTTTTCTTCCCAAACGCATTTTGTTGGATTATTTGCAGATTTTTCTTAAAATACACTTAATTTAGAAATATTGCAGAAATTTACGTAACCATGTAACCTCTTCAAAAATCAATTTTATTGCTGTCAAATAGCAATTGCCATTTGCCATCTGACACATGACAGTTGTTTTTTTATAATTACAATAATTAAGCAAAAAAATATTCTTTATTGACGGGACGTGTCACGGTGACAAGCACCGGACAAGCAACTTTTGTCGACCATGGATACTTGCAACATCAGGAAATGATCAGAGGTGACAAAATTTTTCGTGTAAGACTATGGCGAAAATTTGTGGAAGGTATGATTCCGAATAACTCCTCAGAGCACTGCCTGTTATATTGTATATTTATAAAAATCGAGATCGAAGCTTCTTGGCGTGACTACAAGGGATTCAGCTTGTTTATGACAATCTATGATAATCAACATAATGAGTGCATTAAAGACAAAGACCTATGACCATTGGTATTTTTAGCTGTGAACGCGCGAATTTGTGTCTTAGCGTGGTTGAATTCTATTAAGGAAGGTCTGATTTGTGTTTGTAATTATTGACAATTCGTAAGAGAAAGTCCCAGACTGGGGTAAGTCTGGGACTTTTTCTGACGAATTCTCAATTTTAGACATAAATTAATTCCGCCTCTCAATGACATTTATGTATGATGATTGATGTCAGCTTTGATAGCAGTGCTTTGTACCGATCAAAAGCCTTTGCTATGTCCAAACTAACAGTTTATGCCTCTCCCTTACTCAATCACTTGAACTCATCGATGAGTTTGAATTGCTAGAGATTAGCTGCTGAGCGATCCTTGGGGAACCCGTACTCCTGCATCTATTCGTTTTATTACCCTCTGTAATGTATATTATACGAAGGTGTTGGGTAGGTACTACAATAGGTAAATAATGACAAAAATAGTATTCTCACCATGAGGCAAAAGAAGTTTTATTTTGCAATTGTTACAAAATTGTTACTCTTCGAAAATAATTTAAATGAAGTCCCGAAAGAATATAGTGTCCTTATGTTTTTGTCGTCACCTTCAGCTGGTAAAGACCTGATGTATTGTCATTTTTAATATGACTTTATTATTTAATTCGCGCAGTTGTTAACATATTCTTTTGTTCTTTTAATTAACCTGACAGTACAAGTATCATATGTACCTAATTATAGTAGAATATTATTAAGTATTAACGTTATAAGAGAAGTCTTCCATGTCTATTGTGTAGTAAAATATTTCCAATAAATTCTAGAGGAAGTACAGTTACATATTACACTGTCGCAATAAAAAATATAGAAATATACTTAATGATGTAATAAAGCTGTTAATAATAATTGTTGCTCGTATGCAATCATATATGAAGTCCATGACAAAAGAATGCACTTAATCTGAAATTCCAGTTACACTTATTATTGTTACAAATATCTACAGGCTTAAGAGGAGACACTAGGGCCTTTTATTTAATAAAAACGTAAACATTCCCCAATGTTTCATCCCTAAATAATGCCGGTAGAGTTACCTATATTCAGTGGCGTAACTATACCGTTCGAGGCCCGCAAATTCGTTTTCGTTCCACTATGTTAATCCAATACAAAAACAGGTCAAGCGATTATTGTTAAAATATAATCGCTTGTCTAGGGGGGCTGATCGGGGGCCCCTTCCGGCTGGGGGCCCGTGGCATTTTGCCGGCTTGCCACCTAGTAGTTACGCCACTGTCCTTTATTTTTTCCTTAATATCTATATGGCCACTATTGGCATGTCCATTCGTTTGCCTTTTCATTATTTTATAAATAAAAGATATGTTATTGTTCAAAAATGACAAATTTTTAATGTGTTCCATCGTCCCGGAAACAAATTCGGCTAGATTATACAAAAAATCAAAAGGAACACTGCTCAATCCTTTGTTTAATTTTTAATAAAGGGAACACTCAATCCGGTTAGGTTTAGGAAAGGAATCGTTGATTCTCGGTTCTTATAGGTATTTTCAATCTAGCATAAGGATAGCTGCAGTTGTCTTTATCGCAGATTGCGGCCTTCCCGAGTTGTGGCTAGAGAGAGCATGATAGCTCCTACAAACACCTGAAATACTTTCCTATTTGCGTTTATCTCGCCGCTGGTGTATCCTCTTAACTGCGCTACCATAACATGAATCGAGCATATTTGTATAAATATTTCTTCAAAGATATTTAAATACGATGATATAATTTCAGGCAGCGATCATTATTATTTTGACTAAGTACGCCTCTTTGCCTTTAATAATATGAAAGTAGATAAATGTATGGAATGATACAATAAATGAGGATAACGCACCTAGTATGTATGTATATCGTATAATGTCTTAATATGACTTATATATTTTCATTAACAACAACAAACTAGAGCTATAACATACAATCGTCTGTTCTAAGGCAGTCATTACCGAATGGCACATGTACGACACTCGACCGTCATAATTATACCCGAATCAATTAAGTTAATTAAAATAACTAACAATTTTACATCGTTAACTTTAATATGAAAAGTTATGACATACTAGAGTATTTGCTGTATACGGTAGGTAATAATAACGGTAGTAATACATACGGAATCTGCAAACATACCTATGTACTTATTACTTTATGAGTCACGTGACGACACTGCAAGAGGTTATTGGTAAACTGTCACTATCAAAACACATAATATACAATCATTATATAAGTATTTACACAGTTAATACTAGGCACACGATCGATCTGTTTGCCTTTATCTGCCACGTGGGAAAAGATACGCGGCAGACAGATACCTATGAGACAGCGCAGTACAAATAGTTTTAAACCGCAACAATGTTATGATAACAATATACTGCTATTATTATTACGCGTATTGTCAGACGCTGGACGTATGTTGTATAGTGATATTCGTCGTCGGTGCGCGTGCGAATCCGCGTGAGAGTAATTGGTAAATACCGCGTATTTGCTTTTTGATGATTTTACAGGAGCAAGAAAAAACGTAATGTTTTAATTCGGTTTCGATAGCACAACCGACGTTTATAATTAGATTTTTCAAATCAGGTGAGGTCTAATATTAGTCAATAGGCGTTTACAGTCGGCCGGTACGATATTTGAATTTTGCGCGTTTTGCTGTTACGCGGTATTTACAAACTGCTCTTACGCGGTACGCGCAGCGACGATATACAGCCCATGTGCCACTCGCGCGACAAGCCGAGACTCAATATCAGCTACAAGGCAACTCGCTTGCTTCACCATAAGGAAATTATACGAATTATATATACTTACCTCGTGACAAACGGACATTTTAAGTACTACGTCGAATGTTTTGTGTAGTTATAATTTAAACGAACATAGAAATTAATATCTAAGATGAACGCGACAGAACTGATTTTTATGTTTTTTATCGAAACGAATTTAATTCACGAGACTAGACAATTAGAGCGAACAATTATTGAAGAAAAACTTCTACAAGTAAAATAAAATTATAAATTAAGTCGAGCTATAATTACAAAACCGTTCTATACATTCGTATATCGTACATCATTTTTACATTTCTAATAATTATTATATTTATCACAATATTTTATTATAAAACCTATCTTAGCGAACGAAAACTAGACAACGTACAATAATTTAGTGACTTCGCAACGATGACTACGTTCGTTTTGTTCGAGACGTCCTCGAGATACGTCGTATTACGTCATTTCGTCGTATTACGTCATTAAGTGGACGACGCTTTAAGTTATTATTTAATAATTACGATCTTCAAGCTTATACTCTTGAAGTTTTAACCTTTACATTGCTATAAACATCCACAAATAACTTGCATCGTATAATCGTGCGAGGAGCGTGCACGGACTCGATCTCGACTCAGTCGGTCAAGGGATAGTGTAATTATTTATTTCATCAATAAAATGATTACCAATGAAACCGCTGAGGTAGTCGATACCGTATATGTCGAAAGGGACTCGATTCAAAACCATATAGTTAGTTCAACTCAATTGTGAGCGTAGCTCTGTGTGGGTTAGCCATGTTCTACTCGCACGTCGCATGTCGTGTCACTGTCACAGAAATAAAAGTTATTTATTCACAAACGCACGCACACATTAGGTCACGCGCACATTTAAGTTGAACTAATTATACTTTATACAAATCCATTCGATATCCCGGCTGGCGGCGATCGGCATTCGTTATAGAGATTGTTTATAACATGAAGTCCGGCTTAAACGTCGAGCGGCGCGCGGTAGGCGAGGCGGGGCGGCGCGGGGGGCGGCGCAGCAGGCGCAGGGGGCGGGGCGAGGCGGTCGAGCGCCTCCATGTCGGGGCGGGGGCGGGGCGGGGCGCGCGGCAGGCGCAGCGGCACCGGCAGCAGCTCTGGCATCACGCTGTGGTGCGTCACCAGCGCTGACAACGAACGGAACTCCTTCGTGAACCCCTGCAACATGAGCGCAAAGTTAATATCTGGTTTCTAGTTAAAATGATTATTAGTCTCGGTGGTTGGTACTACCGCCGAATCTGTGCCCAACCTTGATCTTGTATCCCTTGGGCGTGCGCAGTATGAGGTAGTGCGCGAGACCGTGCGGCGCGAAGTCCCGCGGCACCCGCAGCGACAGTGCTAGGCAGCCGGCCTGCGTCGTGCTCGCCCTAACCAGGAACGCGCCCGGCGCCTGCGACGAAAGCACCTCCAGCGCTATCTGAAGTCAACACACAACACTTAAATGGAGGACCACTCAATTATATTACTAGCTTACTTACTGCTAGCCTATCAGCCTATCATATATCCAACTATCTTCCGACTAAGACTATGCAAAAATCAAGTCGATTGGTTGCTCCGTTAGGACAATTAGTATAGATCGCATCGTACCTCCCTGGGTATGCCCTGCTGGAACCAGGGTGCGTGCGTGAGGTCTGCTTCTGGTGGTCGTTGCGCGGCGGCGTTGGGCGCGGTGTTGTTGTTGCCTGATGCACACGACGACCCCGACGACGTCGAAGCCGCCACGCTGCCGCCCGCACTGCGCCTGGCGTGTTATAGTGTTACTAATAGTTCAAAGCAGTTGTGCGCGCGGCCCTATTTGTGCGTGCGCTTTTAGAAGGTACCCAACTTTTATGCATTTGGTAGTGACGTGACGGGCGCCGTCCGAGTATGCAAGGCTATACATAGGATTGCGCGCACAATTTAGTTTAATTAGTTAGTAGTAGTCTTAGGTAATATCTTGTTTAAATAGTCCTGAATAGGAGTGGACGAATATGACGATGCTTACGAAATGTCGACGGCACAATGAACAAAATGAAAGTGACTTGACTTTAGAAGAGCTTTCGAAATTGATAGTTTTGAGAGTAGTAAAAATAGTAGAATATAAAATTTGGAAAATTCACTACAGAGAACTATATGGAGCCTCCGGACCAGCGTCGGAGGAACTGGCTTCATATTTTTTTGTGTTGATTGAGTAGGCTCAAGGAGTTGGTACCCGTTAATGAGATGCGTAAAGTCGAAGTCGTGGTCGGCGGCTCGACGTCGGCGCTCACGGTCCCGACGCGCCTCCTCCGTCGCCTCGTTGATGTATCCGCCCCCGCCCCCGACAACTCCACCCCCACCACCCGGCAGGCATAGCGGGCCGTTCGTCGGACTGAAATGGCAGAGACGTCATCTGTTAAAAATCGAAACTAGATCTGGTAAATGAGATTGCAGAGAACCAACGTTCGCGTCACAACTCGGATTTGCGCAGCGATATCCAGGGAGAAAAAAATGCTTAGCGGAGATAATATTTTTTTTATAAACGGGCTTTGGCCCACCACACATTCCCACCACTGTATCTCCTGTGTCGCCAGGATCGACAGCGGTATCCAACCA
>JAOTAV010000031.1:2029069-2105639 GCA_026546445.1 Cyclargus thomasi | reverse complement strand
AGTTTACAGGAGGTTCAACTTCCCTATACTTCATTCCCTGTAGCTTTACGATGAGTTTGAATTACTACTACTACTACTACGTAAATTTTTAGTATGGCAAATTTTATAGCGCCTCTAGCGGTTACTTGCGGAACTTAAACCGCCATACTAAAATTTAAGTAGTCGCTATTGTGTGTTTTGCTTCAAACTCATGGTGAAGTTACTGTTCCTATTACAGTTTTCTATCACTGTATCCGCACTTGCTTTGCTGTTAGTGTCTATGGGCGACGGCGGCCGCTTTCCATCAGGTGATTCCTCCCTTGCCCCTAAATCTAATAAAAAATGGTTTGTGGGCATTTGTGTTCAGACCCTATATTGAGCACACATTTTTTCAAACACTAGATAAAGCTAATAGACTCATATTTATAACTAGTTGGTGCCCGGAACTTCGTTTTGCATAAATTTGTATATCAAGCTGTTTATTTTCCCCTGATAAAAAGTATCCTAATTCTTATATGTTGCCCAGACCTAATAGCTATTAAACAAAAAAGATTCATTCAAATCCGTCCAGTAGTTACTAAGATTAGCGCGTACAAACAGATAAACAGATAACGTTTTTTTGTCGATATGCGTTCTATGACTGTTCCTTAGCGGGGTGCACATTGATTATTATGTAAAAATATGAAATGTAAAAACACAATTTTACTGTTTTATTATATGTATACATGTACGAGAATTTCCACATTTAGCTTCGAATACAAGGATAATTATTTTAGGAAATCTACGGTTAAGACCGCAAATAAAAAATACAACTATGTTATAAATGCATACTGCATCTTACATTCTCACATCACATCTAAATACTCACAAGTATCAATACTTTATCAGTAACGATCTCTTTATCGTTTCGATAGACCTAAACAGGAAAAAAATACTCTACTTTCTGTTACGATAACGTACAGTTATTTTCAAAAGAGATGTTCTCTCCCACGCTATATCTTACTCGATATATCGCCCGTGTGGGCGCAGTCCTAATTGTGATCGCCTACGAGGCTTTCACTATTAATAAAATAGCGAATTGCATCAATCACATTTATCGAAAGTTGCATTTGAAAGGCTACTTGAAAATAAATATAAATAATTTAGTTGTAAAAACGCATTGTAATTAATTATTGTCACCGAATCGAACAATTCGGTATTCGTTGTGTCACCGCACCGCAAGAATTTGCGACAAAACGTCCGAACAAACTCATAAAAAACCGGCCAAGCGCAAGTTGGACTCAAGCACGAAATGTTTCGTACCAGTGAAGAGCTAAAAAATAAAAATTGAGAAAACGTATTTTTTTAATAAGCAAGTTGATGCCCGCAACTTCGTTGCGTGAAAATTAGTCCATCACGGGGACTGTACATTTTCCCGGGATAAAAAGTATCCTATGTGTTGCCTAGACTTAATAGCTATTACATAAAAATAGATTTATTAGAATCCGATCAGTAGTTCCGGAGATTAACGCGTATAAACAGATAAACAGACAACATTTTTGTCGATAATAAGCTACGAATCGTTTGATTTTTTAAACATAGATACTACATTATATTTGTGAGCGTCTGTAGTAGCGAAAATACGATAGCTTCAAATTTTCTCGATAAAAAAAATCACAAAGATGCCTCTAATTTTCACGCATGTCTCTTAGTTTCGCAAAACGGCGCATTCGACGGACTCAGTATTTTAACGCCCGATACAAAATTCTGTCACCGAGTTCCAGTAAAAGCTTTTTCGCGGCGATTCCGCGTCGTTCTGTTTCACCTGGAATATTAATGAAGGTGGTAAGTGTGAAGAGAGAAAGACGATTTTTATTTTATGCTTTATTCGCCCCTTAAATATTTTTATTATGAATAAGACCAAGTCGGACTTCGTCTTAAATATTTCTGGTACATTCAAAGTGCATTTTTAAATGACATACCTATCTTCCTACACCAAAATAAATGCAAATTAATACAAAACACCTGTCACACCTCCCACACGACATCCTGACGACCGTGACCGAACTTAAACCAACAAATCAGTTACACTCATCACAACGAAAGCATATCACTCAACGTTAGCTAAATTGCTTAAGAAAGATATGGTTGAAAATCCATATTATTCATTCGAAATTTGAATAGTGTTAAGCTGGTTACAGACTATGAGTAAGTTTATCAAAGATAGACGGTAAAGTCTTCCTTAGTAACAAAAATTTAAACATTTTTGAGTAGGATGCCTTTATTGTAATAAAGGGATTGGTGCGAATTGTATCAGAAGTTTCCTGTTTCCAGCTCTGAGGTTTTCTTTTAAGAAACGTGTTTGCGTCTATCACCAAAGCAGGATGCAAAATAGCATTATAGCAGCAAAAAGGATTGCTAAGGAAGGTTTTTTTTCGTGAATCATCATAGAATGTTTACGTGTTGATCTAACGATTAGAGAAATAACCAGTAGCTCTACCATGAGTTTGACAATAGTGTTTGTTGACACTCGCGATAGTGACTAAGTATTTTTTAGTATGGCAAGTTTTAATTCCGCAAGTGACCGCTAGAGGCGCTGCAAAATTTTACCATACTAAAAATTTACGTAGCAACTGGCGAAAGGAACCGGCGCGCATCGTTTCAAACTTGCACGGGACCACTTAACAAAAACGTCATAAAGCTACGTAACTTGTACTAAGAACCGGTACATCCATCTTGTAATAGAGGATAAAGGTATACAATTGATCTATTACAGCTATTAGCTGGACTCAATTACATCCTCCCAGCGCTTACCTCTGCCAGCGATTAGCGACGAACTGGGGCATTCGCAGCGGTACGGTCTGCGAAATAAGTTGCAAGCGAGCAGAAAGCCCTAGGGTTACCATATCTCGGGATTTGGCCTGAAATCTCAGGATTGTAGACCTTTTCTCAGGCTTGCAGCTAGACTTAGCTAATTTCAGGTTTCTTTAGATAATAAAATACAGTATATCTAAAAGATTAAAAAACTGTAAAAAAAATAAGATATGGTTTGTTAAAAAATATGAAACTGCAAAAAAATATCATAAACTACTTTTTATGGAAATTAGGCCTGATCTCCGGACTTTTTTATTTGACTTTTTTTAACATCTGGTAAAAAAGAGAAAAGTAACCGCGACAAAAACTCTATTGTTGTTTCCTATTCCTATAGAAACCTTCGGCTTTCATAAAGTGAAGAGTCTGGCTCACTTTGGGATTTTATTTTTTAAATCTTATTCATAGCAGTGGCCAACGTGCCAGCGTTACAAACTGGAATGGAATCAACAAATTATTTGTTGTTTCCATATCTGTTTATAATTTGTTTAAAACATTTTACAATCATTTTTAAGAGTTCTATATCCATAACTCTATCTTAGCTCCTATGCATTGTAAAACATGTTGCACGTTTAAAAGCATTTAATTTGTACACAGTCTCTAACAATCAATATTGAACCTTGACATCATAGGCATAAACTCTAGATTTCAATATCTTTGTAGGTTAGAACACGAAATTTATTTTTTTATTTAATTAGCGTCTTGCGTTTGCTGACCCTATTTTAACACTGTGATAAAGTAATTTGAACTTTATTGTGAGTACATAAAGTATGTTTTACAGTTTGCAGGAGTATGTTAAGTGTTTTTATTAATCTTGCATAGGTATCTTTAAGGTACAAAGAATATTTGTATTTGGTAGACGAAAGACGTGTTGAACACATATATATCAAAATAAAATAAAACAAAGTAATTTCCTCTTTGAATTTGACAACGATCGATTCGTATGGCGGCCAAGTGTACGAGATTCTATGACATTTCATATATCGAATTCTAATTTTTTTTTAATTATATTTAAGGGGGCAAGCGAACAGACAGGTTACTTGATGTAAGGCAATTGCCGTTACCCATGGACAATCGTGACATCCGAAGAGTTGCAATTGCGTTGCCGGCCTTTATGAGGGAATACGAATAGGGATAAGGGATTAGGGAAGTTGGGCCACCGGTAAACTTACTCACTAAACGAAACACACCACAACGCCGTTTTACGCCAGTTTTCTGTGAGGCCGTGGTATCACTACAGTCTGGCCGGCCCATTCGTGCCGTAGCATGGCTCTCCCACGGAAATGAGCGTCCCTATTATGTACTTGAGGTGGGAAAATGTATCGTTGTTACACGCCTCCACCGGGGTTCGAACCTTTATCCTCATGAGCGAACCAAACTAGTACTAGACCATGAACGCTCTATAAAAAAATTTACTTCCTTCACCGCGATCGGCTTATTTGGTTCTGATGGGTTTGAGTCCTTTAAGTGTCCATTAACAATTTTGGAAATATGAAACCGGCCTTTTTGCCAAGATGTCTTCGTAGTCAGCCAATACCCATTCTACGTGTAAAGTGTAAACGCATGAAAAACCGTTGAGTTGTTTTGGCGCAATCGACGCACAAGCATCGAATATTATTATAATTTTTAATTTTTGTATTTTGTATCAATATTACACAAAGCTTTTGTCAAATTCATTTGTTTGACTTCGTTATTAACTGACCTCTATACCATAAAATAAACAAAGGCAGAAGTCATTGCACTTTTCTATTCGGGTGTACTATGACGTCACAGATATTTGATACTAATACAATTAGCAGTAGCGACTAGCGCCGTACTTGGTAAGTATAGTCAAGCGCAGAAGTGTTAAAATTGTATGTGTCCCGTTTTTACCCTTTGGGTACGGAACCCTTAAAATGAATTTAAAGCATTTTGAAGTCTCGCTTAAATTTGACTAATACTTATCTTCTAATGTTCATGAAAGTCCAGGAAAGGTTGATGGTAGGAATAGAAATTTTAACTTCCGTCTGTATGTTTTATTATGGCATCATAGCTCCAAACGGATGAAACGTTTACAATTTACTTTTTAATTGGTAAATTCGTTGATGTGACAACAGTAACGTCTACAGAATTAGTTAAGGCTATACAGAAAACCGAAATGACGTTTACTGTCAAGCATGCAAAATACATTATACGTAATCGTCAAAAACAAAATTAGCAGTGATTTTGTACAATGGATAATTTAGTTTGTCCATTATTGTGTTAGCTTTTGTTACTTGTAATTTACATAAATATTCCGACAAATAACTTTAAGTGATTATAGAAAATTATGTGCGAAAACTCATAATTTATAGTCTAAAATGAACAATGACTAAATATTCATGTATTTATTCCGGTTAAATTTGATAAGACTTAAGGGTGTCTATGCGTTATTGTGTCCCTTATATAGATTTCGCATTGAAAGAAGTAGCGCTAAAAGCGTAAAAAACTGTGATTTTTATGAACAAAGTCACGCCACTAGCGGGGTGCTTGCTCATTATCTACTTTTGTTACATCCTGTATCCATCCATATTTCAAGAGACACTTCTCTTAAAAAGAAAAATATATTTTGCATAAAAAATATACATTAACCATTTGTAAAGGCACGTCTTCGCAAGAAAGTATGAACGTAAGGTTGTACTTACTAATCTTGTTATAAGTGGTATAAGATATATGTTACGTTATTTAAATATGACATATAGACCTGTTTGCAAGGTTTTCACATTTTCTTTAATTAATCATAACTTGTTGATGATTAAACATCGAAGAACTTGTTGAAATATTTGTCATATACATTAACAAGAAACATTTCGACGGATTAATAGTATAATTTATCTTCCTTCAAAAGAATATTTTTTTAACTATTCAGCTAGTAAAGATATAAATATTATCCTTTTTACTATACGAAATAACGTCTTTATTAATAGAGCCAGGAAGATATAAATAAAGCTTATTGAAAACCATCCTTTCAAACTATTTTTATTGCCTATACAATTTTATTTACGACTGTACTTTTAGTTTTAAGGGGTTATTTTTATTGATTATTACACCTTTTTGTGTCGGCCGCTTTTATATCTGTTTCGTTGTTCGTTCTATATTCAAATCACATTATCGTATTTTCGCCTTATTTCAAATTATAATTTTGTCTGCGTTAATTATTTTCTTTATTTTTTCCCTTACTTATTCGTCTATTAAATAAATATATTTTTTAAATTTCGATTTACAAATTAAGCAAAATCTATAATGTTTTTTACATTTAGTCAAATAAATGAACCTAAATATTTGGGAAAATAGAACCATAGAAGCAACTTTTTAAACAATGAATAAGCTTATATCTGTAATTTATAGTTATGTATGTATTTTCTAATTTTATCACTTTCTAAGCATCCTGCGTCCTTTTAACTTGTGCCAAAATTGTTAGGCTGGCAGCCAGAAACTCATAATCCTGTAGTTTATCTACTTGGCAACTGAATATATCCTTAACTGGTTGAATGAGTAATGAAAATAGGTCATCATTTGTCAATCGTTTCTGGACAGGATCCATTACAAGATCTCTAGGTCTCTCAAGATCAAGAATCTTTATAGCACGAGTATTAAAGCTATTAAAAAAAAGTTAACATCGTAGAAAATATTTCTACAAAATTATAGTATGTCTATAGCATAGTATACACTCGCAATATTGCCAATGATTAGAATAGAAAACAAGCTAAATGTTAAAAAATAAAATAAAAAAACTCGACTTAACTGGAGCCGAATAAAAATTTCTAATTTGGCGCCAAAATTCGCCATTTAGGTTTTTTTTTGTTTTGGTACATTTACTGTCACAGTAAATACGAATCTAATGACAACTATCAAGCCAAAAACCCTGAAACCGTTAAGGCTGCGGAGTGTGCACAAACAATTATACATACATGCATATTACTCTCGAAGAACATAACCCCCCTGGCGCAATCGGGTAAAAACGGAAAGAAGAACAAAGAGTTTTTGTGATTTTGTTAATTTCTCTTCAATAGCAGCAGATCTCATTGTATTCGTACTATCTCTCAACGCCTATGTAACGTGACACCTTGTGTTTGTTTCAAATTAATCGTTGTTGCTTTCGACGCTAACTGGCAAGTCGTAAACCTTATCGATTTAACCTCACTATAAATCGTTTAACTCGATTTTAACTTGTTTAAATTTGTTGTTAAACTTAGTACGATATGGTACTGTGGTCGGAGAATTTTATTATTTTTACAATTTTTCATTTTCTTTTTCGTGTAATATTTGGTACCTTTTTTTTTAATTTCAAGTAAATTATTGGGCTCATCGCAGTATAGGAAATTACATCTGTATAGAATTGCAAATCACGTGTAATATTTTTTATCATACTTGTTAGGATGTTAATAAAAACAACACAAATACATTTAAAACATGAGTCCAAAAATATATTTACAAACGGCAACTAATGGTCTGAAAGCGTTCATTAGTTTGAACATCACCGAATTTATGTTGTACATTATAAGATCAAATTCCGTAGATAATTTGGACACGGCTGTTCATTAGAAGCGTGTAGAACATGATTTTTTATCTTTTTAATCTGATTCGGCAGCCTGTGTTAGATTTATTGTTTCTTTATGGTGTAATAAAAATGACAGATCGAAACATTGCTTATCTTTTTGTACATAATATAACGTACAAGATCCCACCTATTCCAGTTTATTTTCATACAAAGATTTTTTTTAAACAATGTAAAGAAAGACGATTATATTAACTATTAACACCTTTAATATTGTGTTTTTGTTAAAGCGTATTAAAATTAATATTCTACATGGAATATAGTAAGCGTTAAATGTATTTTGATAAAAATGTTATCATATTTTAACGGTACGTTTTATTCTTAAGCGATTATTACATTGACAAAGCATGTCACAAGAAGAAAATCTGTCAATCTGTCTGTCTGTTTTTGTTTCCATCCTGTACATGATTATATGATCTCACTGCATAATTCACTCTACAAATCTTAATAGCCAACTCACAAAAAATTAAATAAATTTAAATAAAAATAAAAAACTTTTGTCCCCGTCTGTACGCAGTGTCGGAGTTAAGCGGTGTCAGCAGCAACAGATCGGGTGTCGGCCACCCAAGTGACAGGGTCACTAGTGACACAAGTTAACACAAACATTCCTCGTGAAATAGGAGACGCGATTGTTTGGAACACTTCGGCTCCTCGCGCGTTTCGCGGTACGGAGAATTCATACAATTTTGTAAACATTTATAACTGAAGAAAAGCAACGTTATGTTACCTAATTATTTCTTTGGTTTACGCGCGTATCACTCCTGATAAAGTTTATACACTTACTACTGACTTGGCGTCCATTACACGGTCATGAAAGCGTAAGTCAGTTCCATCAATCATGAATGATGGTTGCATGACGTAAAAATTAAAATATCTATATAACTGTCATTCAAGGTCAGACAACATAAAACAGTAGGATATTCAGTCAGTCACCCACCCAGATACCACAGCCTCACAGAAAACTGGCGTGAAACGGCGTTTTGTTCCGTTCAGTGAGTGAGTTTACCATCCCTAATCAAAAAATAGGCACAACATCCCTAATCCCCCCATCCCTATTTCCATTCCCTATTCCCTCATAAAGGCAATGCTCTTATGACGCAGGTCGGGAGTGGCTTTTCATATGTCCAGTGAGGCTCCAGCTCGTGTAGCGTCCGTGTGCAACGCGGCGTCCATTTTTTTTATTAATTGATATTAAGGGAACAAGCGAGACAACGAGTAGACGGGTTACCTGATGGAAAGCAACTGCCGTCGCCTATGGACTCACGTGACATACGAAGATTCGGAAGTGCGTTGCCGGCCTTTATGAGGGAATGGGAATAGCGATAGGGGATTAGAGAAGTTGGGCCACCGGCCACTACAGGGCAACGTCGTTTCACGCCAATGGCCACGCCATCAGGCGGTCCATTCGTGCCGAAGCAAGTTCTCCCACGGCGATGAGCATAACTATTATATGTACTTGAGATAGGAATATGTCTCTTTGGTATACGCCTTCACCCGGTTTGAACCTGCACCCTCTCGAGTGCAAACCAAAGGTCTTACCCACGAGGCTACGGACGCTCTTCTTCATTAAACTTTCTTATTTTATCAACTTTTTTAACTCAATAAATTTGATAACTTTATTGAGTTAAGAAATTTGATAAAATGACTATAAATGCGGTCCCTGGAGACTTTATTTCAGTTGATTGTGATGTATTAAACAGATTCATAGTTTTGTTATTTCCTCATAACATAGAATTGAAGAACATTTACATACAGGTAGCTTTGTAGAACTGACATACAGTCCAACCGACATATAGCTAGTTAAAAAAATATAAATAATATACATACTTCGATAGTCTTTAAAACATTTATCAAAAACACGCGGCTTAATACAATCGTTATGACGATCGACCTTAGAAATTACATCAAAATCCATAATTATCAAATCTCATTAAAAGATCCATTTTTCATCGTTAGAACAAAATTTATGTACAAGATACTTCATATAAAATATTTCGTAACTACGAAAGGTCTACGTTGTATTTCTCTTTATTTCCCGTTACTTTCTACATATAATAAAACAATCAAATTGGGGTGTCTGTACAATTAATATTTTTTCAAATAATCAATGTGGTGGTGCTAAGGAAAAAGGAACACAAATCGACAAAAAAGTTGTCCGTTTGTACGCACTTATCTCAGAACCTACAGGACAGATTTGAATAAATCTTTTTTGTTTAAAATCTATTAGGTTTGGGCAACATATATAATACTTTGTATCCCGAAAAAATGCACGGTTCCCGCGTGATATACAAATTTTTAATATACCTATAATATGGTTGTTATATGATTAATGACAACTGTTCTGCCGTCCTCCAGCTAAAATGCCGCTATGTACAAAAAGTACATTTGAGTTATAAGCAAAAAACGCCGCAATTTTTCTATGGAATTGATAGTTCATAACGAGAATATTAATTTTAATAACTCGATGACTATAAAAGCTACAAAAATGTTGGTAATACACGTCGATGGAGCTTTTTCTTCTGATTATGATGGCATCAAAATGTCAAAAACGATTAGATGCTGGTTAGCGGCTTTTAAGCTTGTGGACGGCGGTGTTATTCAAACATCAACTTTATTAACAACTATTCACATAATTAATCGTAAAGTACATTTAAACATAATTTCCTGAGCTTATTATGAAAGAACTATGGGACAAGACTGTGTGCAATAAAGTATATTTTCATTTCATTTAATTTTATTTCACTTCATTTAAGAATATTATAAGTAACATAAATAAACTTTATTCGCGGTTTCGCGTGCATTATGAAGTATTTTCATACAAACTTTATCGTCCATTTTTCCCCTCAGGGATTGAGGTTTTTAGATCTTTTCTCAGCGGACGCCTACGTCCTAACATCTAGCTGGCGTGTTGTTCGCCAGTCATCTCATGTCAGTCGCTAGTCAGTCAGTCAACCTCGAGTTTATTATATCTACTATATCGGTTCAGCGGTTAAGGCGTGAAAAAGTAAGACAGACTGACATACGGATAGACTGACAGACAGACTTTCGAATTTATAATATCAGTATGGATGGATAAGTATATATAGATGATCAGGTTCTCATCATTACCCGACCTGTAGTTTTACCATAAGTTTAAAGCAATATTCTAATGTTCTTATGCTATAATGTTCTTTTTTTGGATACTGTATTCGTGTACTTGTTGCGTGGTGTAAAGTATGTCAAATAAATGTTTTATTATTATTATTATTATTTGTATTTATTTTGTTTTTCTCGGTTCTCACCGGCAAATCAGTGTGTACGGGCCGAAGCCAAGTATACACCAGGTAAGTACAATTATGTGTAATTTGAAGTATTTAATGTGCCAGAAGAAGGATGATTTGATGAGTGTGGTGGGTGCGTGTGTGAATTTGACTGTGTTGTTGGTACATGTAAAGTAGGAGCTTCCTCATCAGTTTGTAAAAATTTTCTGACTAATCGGCATGTGTTTAGTATTACTGCCTTTTGCAATATATATATTAAATTTTGGGGTAGATGAAGGGTATCTAGGGATTTATGTAACTGTTTTGGGATGACACCCGTGGTTGATAAGACTATGGGTACTATAGTCACTTTTTTAAGGTTCCAGAGGCGGGCTATTTCATCTTTAAGTTCGATGTATTTAGTAAGTTTTTCTGCTATTGTATTTTGCAAGTTATGAGTGTTAGGCACAGCTATATCGATAAGGTAAGCGGTTTTGTTAATTTTGTCAACTAGCGTAATATCAGGTCTATTGTAATGTGTAGTTCGATCAGTCAATATGGTTCTGTCAAAGTATAGTTTGGTAGATGCGTTATCCAGAACATTTTCAGGTTTATATTTGTAATAAGGTTCTATTTCAGTTATAAAAAGTCGTTGATTAGCGAGTCTTTGATGAATTATATTTGCAACTTGATCATGTCGGTGTTTGTAGTCAGTCTGTACTATTGTTTTACATGCTCCGGTTATATGCTGTATGGTTTCCGGGCAACTATGGCATTTTCTGCAGCTATCTGTAGTTCGAGTTTTGGTGATGTGCCTCTGGTAATTTCTGGTCTCTATTATTTGATCCTGTATGGCAATCATGAATCCTTCAGTCTCTGGGAAGAGATCTCCACGACTGAGCCAAGCGTTCGACGCTTCTCTATCGACATTATTCTGGCACAAGTCTTGGAAATGTCTTCCATGAAGAGCTTTTTTGGCCCATTCAGAAAGTTTTGTTTTGTTGTCTTTTTCTTTATGTTGATGATAATTTTGTGAAAGTAAATTGAGAGGCGTGCATTTGTTGTCATTCTTAACTATTGTTTTATGGAGTGTAGAAAATTCGGACTTGGCGAAAAAATACTGTCTTAAATGCATAATTTGTCTGTTATGTAAATTTGTAATGTCAATGATACCTCTTCCACCATCTTTCCTTGGTAATGTCAATCTCTGAATACACGATCTGGGATGATGTTTTCGAAACTTAGTCATGGTCGTATTGATTTTTCTTTGCATATTTATCAGTTCCGTTTTATTCCAGTTTAGTATGCCAAAAGAGTATGTAAGTATTGGGATTGCGAAAGAATTTATTGCTTTAATGGTGTTTCGGGAATATAATTTTGATTTTAGAATTGCATTGAGGCGGTGTTGAAATTTTTGTCTTAATTTATACTTTGTGATCTTATGTTCTATTTGGTGTGACTGATTATATCCTAGATATTTATAGGTTTCGCCTTCATCAAGGGGTTCTATACATTCGCCAGACTGGAGAGTGTAAGTGTGTTGAAATGTACTTCCTGCTTTTATAGAGTTTATTTTAGTTTTGTCTATCCCAAAATTCATTTTAATGTCATATGTAAACTGTTCAGTCAATTCAGTCAATTTATATAGGTCATACTCATTGTCAGCATAAAGTTTTATGTCATCCATGTAAAGTAAATGGTTTATAATCTCAACAATATGTCTATGTCTGTCGTTATAGTGTAAGCGGTATCCTGCATTTGTCGAATTCAAAATGTTGGAAAGTGGATTTAGAGCTAAACAGAACCAGAGTGGACTGAGCGCGTCTCCTTGAAATATACCCCTTAGAATATGTATTGGTCGGGTTTCCATAAAACTTGTTGGTGTTTTTAATTTTAGTTTGGTTTTCCAGAATTTCATTGTAATCTTTAACAAATTTATAATTTTGGGGTGTATTTTATATATCTCTAGAACGTTTAATAACCAGGAGTGAGGTACTGAATCGTAAGCTTTTTGATAATCAATATACATTGTATACAGATCAGATTTTGTTTGAGTTACATTTTTTAGAATTACGGAGTCTATAACTAATTGTTCTTTGCAACCTTGACTAAATTTTCGGCAACCCTTTTGTTGTTCAGCTAATATATTATTTTTATTAACATGTTGATATATTAGTTCAGTTATGCAGGAGGTTAAAATTTTATAAATTGTTTGTAAGCAAGTAATGGGTCTATATTTAGCTGGATCACAAGGATTGCTGTGATCTTTAGGTACCATAAAGGTTGTTCCAAATGTGATATAGGATGGGATTTTATGAGGATCTTCGATGAATTGATTTAGAAAGTTAAAGAGGATATTATGAGTACTAGTAAACTTTTTATACCAATAGTTGTGAATGAAGTCTGAACCTGGGGATTTCCAGTTATGGAGCTTACGAAGAACATTTTGAAATATACTTATTGGAATCCTTTCAAATGACATGTCAGTAATACTTTTATCAGTTTTAGCTTTTTCAGTCTTTATCCATTCTGCTTCACAGTTATGATCAATAGGTTGCTCCCAAATTCCTGCCCAGAAATTTTGCAAATTGCTTGGATCTGGTAGTTCCATCTCCATGGTGCTATTATTTTGTAATGTGTTACTAGTAGCTGTCCTAATTTTTCTGTAAAACTCCTTTTCATTATTACAAAACTGTATATTTTGTTGCTTTCTAGTTGTACATATATTATATCTTCTTAACCGTCCTGATAATATTGCAAGTTTTTGTTTTAATGTATCTAATATTTGTGTTGTTTGTGTGTTTGGTTCCTCATGCCTAGCGTGTATTTTGTACTGTTCCATAATTTTATTTACATATTCTGTTAGTTTTCTGCTTCTATTTCCTTTTATAAATTGTGTAACTCTACCTATTTTAACTCTTAAGTCTTCTATTCTGTTTTCTATACGGATTTGCCACCGCGGTTTTCTATTATTTTGTGATGGTTGTGAGTTGCTTGTAGTTAGTGATAATCTAGTTCCGTTTACTTTAGCGGCTGTCCATGCTGCACAGTATATAACAGTTTGAAAATAATCAAAGTCTGTGTCATCGCTTAAATGTTGTGGAAGTGTTATTTTATTTAGATAATTAACGATGTTAGCTAAATTTCTGGATGTTTTTTGTTTTGGTATGTATACTCTGCAGGTTGGATCAGTGTTTATAAAATGTTGTATTGCTAGTTTAAACGTTTCATCAATATTAGTATTCCGGTCAGGTAATTGTGCGTCAATGGTAGTGTTTTGTTCGAGGTCAGGTTGTGTTCTGTCTTGTGTTTGTAAATTTTCGAAATCGCAAGTATTGTTATGTGATATTACTAATGAACTTCTGCTAAATCCTTCTATGTTTTCTGTTATAAGTTCATCTGCTACTATCTCCTTTAATAGATGTATTCTTTCATCAGTTACATACTTATTATTGATAATTGCTCTCAACTGGTCACTGATCCTTTGTTCATTAAGATATGAAAGGGCAGGGAATTTATTTGTAAAGGCTTCGTGTAATGGTTTTCGGTATGACGTCCTATTTGATTCTAAATGTGTAATTCTATAATAGCTTGTGAGTATGTATTCATTTAATTCATCAGTCCAAGTTAATCGTGACTGAGTTAGTGTTACATTTGCATCTGTAGGGGTTTCAGGAGCTATGTTTGATTGTGTATTACGTAAATTATTTTTAACTTCTTGTTTGATGTGTGATAATTCTTGTTCAGAAAGTAAGTTGCAATTTATAATAGCCCTTCTTTGGTCGCCTATACGTTGCTTGCTTGCTTGCATTTCAGGGTATTTCTTTGTAAATAAGGAGTGAAGCTGAGTGAGGTAACCTTTTTTCTTTGATTCTAATTTAGTAATTATGAAATAATGACGCATTATAAAAGTATTCATATCTTTAGTCCACGTTTTACGTGTGCGTCGTGTACCAGGAGCGGGTACAGTATTCTCGGCTGTAGAAGCCTCCTGCACAACATCTCTGGTACAGGGTGGTGATAATGAAGAATTTGATAATGTAGATGATCTTGTCCGGTAGGCAGCAAGATAAAATGGGGGTGAAGATGGTGGCGATGTAAATAATGATGATGACGCTGAAGAAACTGGTGACAGTTGATATATCTGTACAGCAGTTTGAGACTGGGCAGCTTGGTGCGACTCGTTGCCCCCCCCAGAATACGAGGGGCAGCCCGAACCCGAGGGTCCGGGGCGGGATTCTCCTTTGCAATTAGCTCTGGTACCCGCCTGGGGTATAACTCTATTTCGTAGGCGCATCATATAGTTTATAAATAAATATACTTGGAAGAGTGAACAAAACAGGGAAAGAAAGTAAGAGAAACAAAGGTGGTGAAAGATAGATTAAACAAAAACAAATTACAGCGACAACAAGGCTTGAATCAAAAACAGATGGTGAAAAGATAGTTAACAAAAAGAAAGAACCGACGATCAGCCACGTGAATGCCTCACCCCGCAGACGACGAGGTGGCGCGTCCAAGTGTTGCCCGGGGACACCAACTAGGAGGGACCGGCTTCACCCCCTTATTATTATTATTATTATTATAAAATTATTTTATTTTATATTATTGGTCAAAAAAGGATTCAAAAAATCTATAAGATTCAAATGTCATTTAAATAGAAAATGTTATAGAGAGAGATTTATGCTTCTAAGACGTCAGTTATGGTATTGTGAGGCCCTGTTTCACCTAATAGTAGTAGGCTATCCACAACTTTTTGGCAGATTTGCCATACAACATCTGTAAAAAAGTAGTGGGTAGAATATCAGATACATATAAGTAACAATTAGTGAAGTAGTAAATCTCTCTTTAGTGTAATATTACCTTGTACATTATAAATATAGCAGACAAAACTATACAAAAATAGATGAAAATAAATGATTCCAACTACTCCGTCTCGCAAATTCGTTTACCGTATATACCCAGTACCGTATGTTTCCAGGGTAAAAAGTATCCTTTGTGTTTCCCCGGGACTTAAAGTATCTATAAATAAATAAATAAATAAATAAATAAATAAATAAATAAGTAAATACATAAATAAATAACAAATAAAGCTTTATTTCTATTTTGAAACATTACACAGCCTTAGTAGAAGTAAAATTATACACCAAAAAAATATATGCATCGAAACAAAAAACAAAAGAACCTTATACTAATCAGTATCTAATTTATGGCGGTGTTATGCCAAAAATTAGGAAAAAGGGGACCACTCAGGTTATGACAGCCGCGGTTAAGCCGCTGTCCCTGGTCTTTAAAGAATATTTTATATTTATTAATAACTTCTTATGTTCGCAAAAATATATAAAGAAGTTATTAAGCTGTTTGGGAGATAGTTATTTTTTTTACCATTAAATCTAAATTTTATTAAATAGATTTGCGAATTTTGACCAAGTCTCTATTATGTGGTCGATATAGACACTCGACAAATACTATTGCTTCAAATTCATGGTAGACCTAGAGGAGCCGTACTCCGAAACCGTTTTGGGACTCAAACTCGAACGACTTAACTGGAAACGCGAATCCTGCGTCCTGCTCTAGCAAACGTCATGATATTCAGGGGGCAAGCTAGCAGAAGGGTTACCTGATGGAAAGCAACCGTCGTCGCCCATAGACACTCGCGACACCTGAAGAGTCGCAAGTGCGTTGTCGGCCTTTATGAGGAAATAGGAAAGTTGGGCCACCGGTAATTTCACTCAAAGAAACTGAACGAAACATAGCACAACGCCGTTTCAAGTCAGTTTTCTATGAGTTCGTGGTATCAATCCGGTCGAGCCGGCCCATTCGTGCCGAAGCATGGCTCTCCCACGGCAAAATTCGGTCGTGTCCAGATTTGAACGTGGCGTTTGAAAGCAGGGCTCAAGCAGTCGAAAAAGTGTTTTTTTCTACAGAAGAAATAGACAAAGTGACGGACGGAAGAAATCTTTCAGTTTATTCCAACCATTTGTCATTTTGTTTATTCTTCGGTCGCCATGCTAGGCCTGTTGATATAAAATCACCCTGCGGGCTTGTAGTGTGGTAAATTAAAACACATGGGGTCCATCTAACAGGGCGATGTATATAAGACGTATCAATCCTGTCCGCCACACGCATGGTCACCTAGGGGGTCGGCTGCACGCTGCGCCATCAATTATTATGCCACATTACGAATAAAGTGTGGTTGCGTTACATTTCCCGTTTTTTAATATAGCAGAATTTATGAAAATGATTTCTAAAGTATGGATGAGCTAAGCAAACTTAGTAACACAAGAACCGCCCAAAAACCTCCGTCATTTCAATGAAAGAAAATTGTTGGTAAACACTAATATAATAATAATATCTATGGACGCTTCACACCACATAAATCTGACCCTGTGGTAAGTACCCAAAGGACTTATGTTACAGGATATGTTACAACGGAAATATATTTAATACTTTTATACTATAGACATATTTAAGGTTTTTATTATATAATACACATATTTTATATACATCCGTAACCCAGGAACATTAAAAAACTTTTTGTTCCGTCCGGCGTCCGGCGAAATTCGAACCCGCGACCCCCGGCGTGAGCTACCAAAGCTCAACAACTTCACCACAGAGGTTGTCAACAGACAACACTATAGGTATGTTTAATTTGCATAACAAAAATTAAAATCAATGCTGAGAAATTTCATGCATGCTACAACAGCAGCTCAAGTTTTAGTGCAGCGAATCTGGCGAGCTGTGTATTATGTTACACACTCTTAGAATTTATTTACAATTCAAGTTAAACAACAAGCATTATTAACACATAGCTGCAAATCTTGTCCAATCTACAGAACAATCCATCTATGTAATCCAGCGTCTCTAGATAGCCAGAGGCGCAAATGAACTAGGGTTGCGCTGTTTCACTGTTAAAATTCAACTTCAAATCTTCATTTGCTTAAAACATAATAAAAAAGATTTGAATTTGAAATTTTTAAAACGTCTAGATTAAGTTTTCTTCGCATGAATTATTACTTCTTGTTTTTTATTGTTTTTTCGCTGCAATGGGCCACCAAAACTAGAGACATGTTCAATGTTCACGCATGCAAGGCCTGTCTTTTTTACCGTAATATAAAATTTCAATGATTAATTTTCATCAAAAACTTTTCTAAGTACGTCTTTAAATTATGATTCGTAATAAATACAAAGTATTCTCACTGTTGAACAATAACAACGTATATTTTCTAAGCGAAAATGTTTAATGACTGTAATGTTTCATAATGAGACAGCAGTGGAAATATTTCCAAACGGATTTAACATATTTACAATTCCTGCATACTTTGTCCATTCATTATTAAAAGTAATGTGAAAAAACATTCGCTTTATTTATATATTTTTAAACTATACAAATTGAAAAAGAAACTTACAAGCTACAACGTGACGTCTCAAAACTTGCGATGCTTAGAAAGAGAGTTTAAAAGATCGCTATCCCTTGTTCTAGTTCATCATCAATGTTTTGGAAGCAAAATTAAATTTTCTAAAGCAATTTTATTTAAAGTGACGGCCCTTTTACGGTTCTATAACTTTATAAACAGCTGTTCAATCGACGTTGACCACATAAACAGCTCAAATGATCTAGTCCACGATATCTGCTATAAATTGTAGTATTCGTTGAAGAATTTACGAACAAGTAACCGATATAAGTTTAGTTATAACTTCCATTGTAATTAATGTTGTTACGTCATTACATGTACGTACTTAAGGTATTAACTATCAACGACGTTTAAATTATATACAACAATATTAATACTATGACGTATTAATGATTCGCAATAAAATGCTATTTTTTAATCTCTGATATGTTTATTTTTCTGCTATTTCTTTTTATTGTGAACTGCATCATAAATTTAAAATCTTTAGTATGTTTTTAATCGATGAAGTTGTTATTTACTAAAATACGAATATTTTAAAAATATAATGTTTTTAAGGCTGCATTAAGTAGCTTATATCACTCTCCATCCTTTTAACAATTCATTCTGTCGTATTTCAAACAATCTGCTTAAAACCATTCCTTTATTTGTCGTTCTGACGCGGTGTCATCAACGCGCAGTAGTTCTACTATGAGTTTGTAGCAAGAGCATTTGTCGAAAACCGTAAGCAACTAAATAAAATTTTAGCATGGTCAGATTAGTTCCGTAAGTAACTGCTAGAGGCGCTGTAAAAATTTACGTAGTCGCTTTCGAGTATCGACAAATACTATTGCTACTTGATTCTAGCTCATGGTAAAGCCACAGTTCGAATAGCTACCCTAGGACTAAATAAAATATTACTAAGCACTAATATTTATCTGTCAAACCCAGTCAAAGTGTGACGCGAGACAGGGTAATGTTACACTGTACTCTACCCTGTCATTAGGGACCCAGCTCGGCAATTTTCCGCCTCACCTCTGACAAATGTCCCGGGCAAATTATGAGGCGTATATTATAATATACAGCCTGTACAGGTTATAATCAACAAAGAATCAACCGCAAATTAGATTGTCGGAGTAGTTTATTCTGTTGAAATGCTGTGAGTGCGGAGCCGAGGTAATGCTTGATCTCCTGAGAGGTTTTGTGTAAATAGAAATAACGATAATTTAAGTGAATTAAAACATAGAGAATATATAGCTTATTTAATATAGGATTGTGTTTTTAGAAAAAAAAACAATGTAATTTATAACATTTCATATCGGACACAACAGGTTTTATACCCGTCTTGATTTGTGAAAATAAATTTTAAACCATTCTCAAATCCGCATGAATCGGTTCAGTCGTTTCCAAGGAGTCCAGTGAGAAACATGCGCATACAAGAATAACATATTATGTTTATATTTACACAGACATTAATAGAACATTAAAGAACCTTAAAGATAGTTACATAAGTTCCATACGTATTATTATCCATATTATGGAAACTATAAAACCACAATCTATTATTACGTATAACAAAGCACCTAGTAATGTAGTGAAATTGTGGGCATGATGGTTATATTGTGAAGATTATAAGGCAAGCGTGTCACTGTGCCAGGGTAATGATGTTAAATTATAGACCAGCGGACAGATGACGCGTCAGGCTTTGTTCAGTTCGAGGGTTCAGGACTTGTGTCTGGTTTACAAGTATTAAGTAGATAAGTTACTAAATTTCAACCTAATTTTAAGTTGCTAACTTCATGTAAACACATAAATTTAATAGCAAGTCGATTAAAATTTAGGTTAAATTTAGTTAACTACTTATCTACTTTATACGTGTAAACCAGACATTAGAACGTTTGTCCATCACCGTCAACGTCAACGAGATTGTTTTAGACCGATAAAATACAACTTAATAATCGAGGCTAGAGGCAGAGTGCAAATATGCGATATTTGTACTCTGCTATAGGTTTCATTTCGACGACTCATCGCCGATCTGTAGTGATGTAGGGTAAAATTATCTAATAGCAAAAGATGAAAAAATTAAAAAAAAAATTACATTTCTTGTATGAAAAGTGTTGTAATACAATACTTTTCATACAATACTTTTCAAACCGCGTAAAGTGTTGTAATACAAATTCTGTTAAAATTTCAATTACTTATTACCGTTCTTGAGATACAGCCTGGCGAGTGGCGACGGACCGTAGACCCGTTTCCTGTATTTAGCCTTTGGGCACGGAACTTGTCAGAAATGACGAGGGAGAGTCATTCTTCGGTACGAATGGGCCGGCTCGACCGGAGTCATACCACGACCTCACAGAAAACTGGCGTGAAACGCATTGTCCTGTGTTTCGTTCGTACGAATGGGCCGGCTCGACCGGAGTGATACCACGACCTCTCAGAAAACTGGCGTGAAACGCATTGTCCTATGTTTCGTTCGTACGAATGGGCCGGCTCGACCGGAGTGATACCACGACCTTACAGAAAACTGGCGTGAAACGCATTGTCCTGTGTTTCGTTCAGTGAGTGATTTTACAGGTGGCCCGACTCCCTTAATCCCCTATTCCTTCATAAAGGCCGGTAACGCACTTGCGACTCAACGGATGCCACAAGTGTCCCTGGGCGACGGTAATTGCTTTCCATCAGGTAGCCCGTCTGCTCGCTTGTCCCCTAGATATCATAAAAAATATGTTATTTTTTACAGGGAATCAGTGACCGCTACCGCCAAGATTAGGCGAATGCATTATAGAAATAGGAAAGCAATTCTTTCCTTTTGCGCAAAACAATTTATGATCATATACTAAATATATCATGTAATCGATCACATAAGCCACAATATATCTTAATCAATTACACATATCAAACAAATTACTGATAACAATCAGAAAAGATTTATGATTAGCTAAGTATGGAATTTCCTTAATTGTGATGATAAATTGATCAGCTGACTGCGACATAGTAATTTTGAAGGAGGCGATGGGCCGCCTAATCGAAAGCACCACCCATCACCCACCGTCACCCTTGGACAGTCGCACAGCTGAAGAGTTGCAAAGCGGCCGAGGGAAAGGAATGAAGTTGGGTTTCTTTAAACTCAGTTACTCAGCCAAACTCAAAGCAAGCTGTTATACGTCGGTTTTCTGGGGGGTGGTAATATTTTACCGTTTTTTTTTATTTATTTATTCAACATATAAAATGAGAAATACACGTGTATCTATGATACATCATCAAAAAAACCTCTAAGGTTTATCAAGATGACATTAAAAGTTAGGACCCTTTACCATAATAAAGATATAGTTTTTCTTAAGATATAGTTAAGTAAAACATATTGTTTTATTGCTTAAGGCCCTGTAACTATTTTTCAAAATAACTATTATTTTCCTAGAAAAAAAAGGTAAATATAAGCGATTTCTAATTTTGGTGACATGTCGACGATCGAATTTTCTAAATATCAATTAACTGTAAACTTGATTTTCGATTACGTTTTTATCTTTATGTACTCGTGTTAAATGAGAGACTCTTATAATATATCAATTCTACTGGACTGAGGACTGTAGTTAAGTTTTAAAGGCACAATTTAGTTCTGTCGTCGAGATTTTGAGAGAATTTTGGTGTCATATAGTAAACGTTATGTTTTAAACATTTGCGATACCTGAAGCATTAAAAAATACTTCACCGTGGCGTGTTGCTGGAATCTCGGGGATACTAGCCACACGCTAACGTACTACATAAAATTAGAAAATAAATGCTAGTTTTTTAAAATCCACTCATCTGTTTGAAATTCACACAAAATATAAATAAGTGTTGTTTGCCAAGATGGTTATCGAGGTATGGCCATGAGATCATAACATTTAAGCCAAATTAATGGACATAATCGCTACATTTGACATAATTTTAATACAGAATAATCAGCTTAGAATTATTTCTGACAATTATCGATCATACGATTACTGGCAAGATAAGATAGATTGATGACTTAAGCTTGGGACTTTACCAACATAAAAAGAAGATTATATTTGAGGCAGTGAATAGGAACATCTAGTCATCTTTAAACTGAACGCCAACAAAAACCTTATTCAGAAACAGGACCCAGAACTAACATCAAAATTAAAAAGAGAATCTCGAATCACTTCTACATGCTTGACAGTGATGATGATATAGCGTTAAAATTAGCAGTTTCCATTATAGATTTTTGTAAAGAGAAAAGTAAATAAATTAGTCTCCAAAAATTGATTTGGAAAATTTTAGTGTTAAAAATTTTAATTTTGCCACATTCATGATAGATATAACTCGGTTACCATTAAAAACAGTCAAGTCGACATTTCAAAAATGAGGAGCGACGGATACAAATGACTGCGATCCCCCGCGTGGAGACAGATGGTGTACATTACTGGCGAAATTTCAATTTATTATACACTCCCAGTGACGTATGAACTCGGTACTCGTGTGCAAATGGTGTGAGAAGCTGGGAAGCCAAAAGAGAGATTTTCCAAAATATACGGAATTAAAGCAAAGAAAGAGAAATCAAAATTGAAAAAGTAAAAGTGACTGTGACGTATGCGCACATCTGTGTATTTACACACGACAAAAAAATATAATATATGGAAATAACGTCGTTGAAGTTCTAATACCTCGTATTCATTTTTTAGCTATTTCGTCATTTTGATGCCGTTTTACAGAAAATCGGAAAACGCATCGTTTAAGTTAAACAGGAACACGTGTTAGCTAACAAAACCTTGTACAATTTTTAAATTGTAAAATCTATTATTATTATTAGTACAGTATTTATTAGTATAGTCATTTATACAAAATTCAATCCATCGTTTCGCTCTCCTGAAAAGTTGCTACTTTTGACTTACGTGGTGTTAGAACTTCAACGACGATAAGCGTAACGGACGCTTATGTCATTTCCATACATTTTGTTTGACGATTCTACAAAGAAGCGTAAAATGTTTAGATCTTTGCTAGCCCCCCAGGTCAGACTGATGATGGCCAAGCGATTCGAACTTTTGTACACACGGGAATGCACCATGTGTCCGTCTGTCCAGAATCTACCGGATTCCCACCATGTAACGTCCTGTATATCTTGAGACATTGAAACTACAAATTAAACTATTTATTTACAGTCCCATAAATCCAAATCTTTTCATGCATTATAATGGCATTGTGAAACAGCTAGTCATCGTTGTGAAATCACGTTCCTGTTAAAGCAGCCTATCTCCATCATCCATCATCATAAGTTCCACGTCGACGAACAATACTTTGGAATTGATGAAGTGGCCGTGAATCGTGATGATCAGGATAGTACTACTTGTTATGCAGAAACTTCTGTGAAACTTCACAAATAACTTAATGATCACTCTAAAGAAATCATAGAATTAATACATTGTATAAAAAGTAGCGAAAAGTGCAGCTTTATGATGGCTCGGGAGATTTTTTAAATGTTGTGACATTGGGTTTTCCAAAGTATTCTGCGACAGAATTTTTTATTGAAATTTTACTGTTCCGGATACATAAGTATGACTGGATACTCAGTTTGTTTAGTCTATATTTACAGATGCACATCTTAATGGCGTTACTAGTAGAATAGAATAGAAAAGACATTTATTTTGTACATCACTCAAAACACTATTAAAATAAGCAAAATACGTACAGAGAAATTATAAAAATAAAGTAACATTGTATTATGTGATGCCAAAAATGGACCCCAGCTCAGCATAAGCAGCAGGTCTGCTGCACTGATATTCTGCTGGGACCAAGGTGTGACATCAGAAAAAGTTACCTAAATCTAATACACACAGAGACAAGAAGCATACCAAACAACTAAATTAATAATGAAAAACTACATAAAATTTTGACCCTGTGCCTATCTAGAGCGCCTATTTTACTACACGATACGAAGATGCGAACTTAGTACTATATATTTTTTTTATTATTATTTATATTAATATCATTTTTCTTTAAACACATCTTGAAATGCTTTTTAGTTTTACCGTAAAGTGTACCACAAACATACGGTTATACGGTACGGTTAGTGGGATATGAAGGGTCGCTTCGCTTCCCAAATAAGTATTTTTCTTCCTGACGCTATAACTCCAGAACCGATTTTCACGTTTTAGCATTCATTGCAAAGGTCTTGGCCTGCATGAGGTTTGTAGGAAAGAAAATTCTGGAATAATTTCAACAGAACAGCAGAAAACAGGGAAAATCAACGCAAACGAAGTGGCGGGTAAAAGCTAGTAAGATATGCAAATCGAATCTCAAGCCTGGTACAACATTTTCAAGTATCGAACATCAGTAAAACATTAAATTGAATTTCCACTTTGTAAAAAGAATAATGAGTCTTTTAGGATTACAATATTTTATTAGTAATAACATTAATACATGAATATGCAATTCTAAAAAAATTACATCAATATTATTTTATTTAGATTATCTTCAATAAATTTAGAACCACAAAGAGTGTAATTTTTTTTCTTTAATTTAATTAAAAGTTGGGACAAATTTTATTTATTTATTTTCTACTAAATCAGACTGTGAATAATTTTGATAAAGATAAATATTCGAAATATTTAAAATGTTTGTTATTTTATTACTCAACTCATAATAATAAATTAAACGAGCAACAGCAATCCCAATTGTTCAAAAAATGTATATTTCTGTAACAATAAAAAATCCTTTATATCGTAATTAAACGTAGAAAAGTCAAATAAATCAACTTTACTGTTTAATAATGACCGTCATAAACTTTAATTTTCCTTGTTTGGGTTTCATTATAGTACCAACAAGTATTACAATCAAATAAAAAGACGTAAATAAAGACAGCCACAAAAACTGTCGAATATTTTCTTACCAAAGAGGTTACTGACGAAGTAACCTAATTACCATAGACGAATTACTTTAGTCCTCTATGCTAACTACTAACTGATAGTATAGAGGAATCTAATGATATCCCGTCGCTCTTGCTACAATCTCTCAATATTATTTTTTTATTAGAATATGGTCACTCTCTAGTTTTTTAATTATTTGCACATCAAGCAATTACAACAAACTTCTTGACGCTAAGTGCTTACACAATGCTAACACTTATTAAAACTTATTGTTACTTGCGGCTTCGCCCGCGTGTGTTGTCTACCCCACTGTGTGTTTATTACACTATTTTAAATGGAACAATATTTAAACAATATTCTGTACGCTAAATCTATCTAATGTCATGAAAGAGTATGAAGAGTCAATGTCATGTCAATGAAGAATCTCATGAAAAACCAAATTTTAATAAAACATCGTTCGGTACTTTACAGTACTTATTACTCCTCATTGATATTGTCGAAATTTAAGTAAAGATTCTAATTACTTTTAGATATTAGCTTATTGTTAATTGTCGCTCAGGGATAATGTTGCTTTATTATGACGAAAGAAGTTTTGAAATCGGATCAGTACTTTTTGAGTTTATTCTTAACAAAAATACAGAAATAAAAATCAAAATAGGATACGTGGAGGTTTCAATTTCCGTCGATTTTCCTCTTAGTTTGTCGTCACTAGTCATACGCAATATTTCTTTTGGTTTGTCGCATTTAATCACATTTTTTGTCTAATCCGCGTACCTTGAGTGTGTTGTATAGCGGAGGCATGTCAACAGTGTCGTATTTTTGTTTTGATTGACAGCTCAATGTGGTACATGTTACGGCGAAAAATAAACTTTACTGCGAAGCAACAAAGTCGAGATCGACGTGCAGTCACTTTAGCGAACTCCAAGTTTTTGCATCATGTCATTTTCTCGACTGACAAGTGTAAATAAAGTCTGTTTGTACGAGCAACATTTGATTTAGAGATTAAAATAAACAAATGAGGATGTTCGATTCGAGCGTTAGTGGTCAGTGGACTTAAAATTAATCTGTGACCAAAATTTTCACAACGTAATAAAACTACATTTTATTTTACATTCACCATTACATCAATCAAAATTTAACAAGAGAATTAATTATTACCGTCCGTCGTCATTTGTCATTTTATGTGAATTGTTTTTTTCTTATATGAGTTGTACAACAAACTATAATAATGATTATTTTTTGTCAAAATTTTTTATTTAAATTTGGTGGTCATAGCGTTCGTGATTTAGTGTGTAGAACTTTGGTTAGCCCTCGTACGGGATCCTTTTGATTTTAAGAACATAACGGATACTCGCACGGTGAAGGATATAGAAGGATAGACATTGTGTGGAAATCCGCATAGTTCCGGACGAATTCTGTCTTTTGGATTAGACAGAAAAACGATTCGCCTTTACGGATGTAAGTCCTAACTTTTTTATTTTTGTGACTGGTACTTAAAACAGTGGGTTATCTAAAGATGTTGAATGTGGTTATGGTAACAATCAAACGATGACGGACAGTGGCGCGGATGATAACGCTGATGTTGAAACTGGTATTGATGCTGATATTAGTATTAATGATGATGCTGAAAATGATAATGTAGCTAATACTGTCGGTAACGCTCATGGTGATGATGATATCAGCGCGGGCGTGTGTGTGATATCGCACACAAAGGGGGGTAATTACTCAACAGCGCGCGATACCGATTGACTTTGATAAAACGGTCCTACCTACTTGTTTAACGCGATTTATTACCTGTGCGCGGTACCGACGTTATGCACAGAGTCCAGAAACACAGAGGTCATTGTAATAGACGTAGACTCCATAATGTGATCTTCACCTAGGTATGACACTAAACTAAAATAAACTACAAAGTTTATTTTAGTTTAGTGTCAGCAAGATCTTATCTTTATTACAAAATTTAATTGCAAATATATAATTAATATCTGTTACCCGCGGCTACGTGAAATATAAACTATCCCTTTTTTACAAAAAATTGTGATTACTGCTCGGCTCCTATTGGTTGTAGAGTGATGTTTTATAGCCAATAGTCTTCTAGTAGTTCCTGAGATAAGCGCGTTTAAACAAACCAACTCTTCAGCTTTATGTTATTAGTATAGATTCTTATTATAGATAAATAACAAATAGATGGAACGGCACAATGAATAGAAACACATGGAACCGCACAATGAATCAAACTATAAAAAAGTCTATAAAAGCATTAACTGCAATTAATCCGAACAAGTCTAAGCTTAAACCAGAAAATTCATTAGCAATAACGAATTTTTGAAATATATTTATACTTATAACTGCCGTATCCACGTTTCCGCGTCGAGGGCCTGCGGTAGGGATGATCTATCAAGTTGTCTACACAAGATTAATGCGTGCAGATGATTGACGAGCCGCGGCCCCACTCTAATGGTCAACGGAAGAATTATTTCAGCAAACACCATTATTGTTAGTTTATATTAGCCGCTGATGTTTCCTATCAATTAATGATGGAGCTTTGAATTGATAGATTCTTTAACTAGATTCTTAGTGAGGCTCAAAATAATTGAGATTTGAGATGACGCGACAGTATAAATACTGTTGTTGTTTCTTTATACTGATAGATCACGTTTGGGTCTCTAACAAATTTGGATACTCCCTTGGGTACTTTTGTATGATATATTGATAATATCAAAGCGCTTGCTGGTTTCTCTATCGATCCTCGTCACGCAAGAGAAGTAAGGATCTTATTTTGCAGCCGTTACTGTTCTCTTATGGAAATTTTTAAAGATAACTTTTTCAAAAAGCATCGATCATAATAACTTTGTGTCGCTGAATTAATTTAAATATCTCTTCGTAATTTTGACACAATATTTTACACTTTATCAGTGTTATAATATATAGTATCTCTCAAAATTATTTACATAAATTAAAAGCATTAAACAATACAATTTTGAATTGAGGGCTGCAAGGTGAAAAGTGACGAGCTGGTTGACGTCATCATCCGTTTCGCGTGACGCCAGGTGATTAAGTTTACTCATTATAAGCTATAAATTTAGGCTAATGATATTTGAACGAATTATTTACATTAATGGCTTCATTGTAACTTCTACTTTACTCACTAGCAGTATCCCCTCTGGTATTGTTATTATATTGATTTCTTTTTAATTACTTTACATATAATAACCATAATTTAGTTTTCGATTTCTATTATAAATTCAATAATAATTAGTATAGATTGTTGTCATAAATAATCAATCTTGTTATAATTAATTACTATATTCATATTTGTATTTATTATAACCATACTTGTAAAATTACTTTGTAACAGATAATATAAGGTTGTGTTCACTAAATTATTATTAGTGTTATTTTCTTTCTATTAATACTTACATTAAAGTATGATAATTGATCTAAACTTTTTAAGGGCTAGCCACAACCTTATTGACAGATTCTCCATATATAATCTGTCGTAAATGTTATGTACAGCCTATCCGACACTCATCAGAAAGCGGTGAACAGGCCCTTACATTTTTTTTTATAATTCTTAAATCTATTAATTATAAATTAATAGGTGCATAACAATTAACATAATTTAATATTTATATTTAAAAATGTTTTATTGGTATGTATCATTTTTTAAACAAAAGTTTTTAAGCTTGCTAAATTATAATTTAATGCGAGACCTTTTTTCAATAGTATGCATATGGCATTACAATTTGCAGTGTTATCATTATTTATTACACAATAAATATTTATTTTAATTTTATCTTTATTAAAATCATAATGGATTAGCATAGTACACTGTTGCATCAGAGGGGTTTCTACTAAATGGTATTAATTCATTATTCATTACACGAACATTACAGATACCATAGGGTTTTTCTTGCAATTAATAAATAATTAAACATGCAAGCATAAAACATTTTGCTGGTCAATGATTGGAATGCTTGTTTTTGTCTAATAAATCTTTGGATCGGGCATAGTTTCTATTAATATACATATATACGGTCGAATTGAGTAACTTCCTCCTTTTTTGGAAGTCGGATAAAAACGCTTGTACTACTAATATTGCCATTGCTAAGTGTGTTCGTACAATATCCATTCTCTATTTATAAACTTTATTCTATGGGCCTGTTCTATTTTACTGGTGTTGTAAAGAGAATTTGCCAAAAAAGTTGTGGATAACCTAACAGAAACATTATCAGTAAGCGTTGAAAGGCCCTAAGTCTATCACAAAATTATTGTGAAAGATACCCATTAATACCTGTCTCGTGACAATTAAAGAACAGGGCTTTATGGGCGCAAATTGTAAGGAACTAGCGGTAAGCCGTCATTACAGAACAAACATAAGCGTTACATAATTACACGTTTGACAGCAGCACAAAGGCGTCGCTACAAATAAATTACGGGCGTGACAGTGCGACGCGACAGGCAGCTCAGCTGTCGCGCGATCACCAAACGGAATAAATGGATCAGACTTGTTCCGTTTATAGGTTGTGTAATGGTTGCTTGTATGTCGTGGACAGCGGCGGTGAGAGACCTAGATTAAATTTAAAAAGATTTGATGTAAGAATTGCGTTATCCATAATCATTATGTCAGAAAATCTTTGTAGAGGTGGCCAATATTTGCTGGTGATTTATTTTTTCATTAAACATAATTCTGAGCAATTTTGAAGAAGAGCATTGTTGTCAGTAGTAAATAATATACAAATAGCACTTTAATTGCTATGAAGGCTACAATTATAATAAATGTGGAGAACGATAATAGCATAATTATATACGAAAGCACGCACAGCCCTATTCGGCCGCCATGACAGTCGACGACAGCGCACCGCTCGTCGCGTCGCTGACAACATGTCACTTTGCTCCGGTAATTAGCTAATTGTTGCGGCCGATATCTAATTTACTCCAATAAAACTTTAATAGATCACCACACGGTCCAATTTCGTTTGCGGCCTGAATAATGAAACGTGCCACATAATTGCAGCCTCATTACCGCAATGCACGCTCGGATTTCTGGTTTACAGGATTTTCGATTCTGCTAATGGCCCATAAAGTCCGTTTTTCTTTTACCTAGTTGATGTAATCAGGGTTGACACGTAGCTCGTATGACAATAACGCAAGGTCCAAATTACCACGGCCTGACACATGATATTTTGACGTGTCAAATTTTTGTGTCATTAATGACACATTTTATTCAATATCATGGCCGACTTGATACATTAATCTGGCGTTTTATCGAATCGAGTAATAGACTTCGATAATTTAGCTATTTAATTGCTTGATAAATTTAACCTTACAGAGATAATAAATTTATGTTGTTTAACAATATTTATTGGCGGAGATAAACATTTTGTAACGACGGTACTTAAAAAGTAATTACGATTTAATATAACTTTAAGACACAGACTTCTAGAAATAAAATTGTAATAATTTTTATACAGATAATAATCTAAAGTACCCGCAAATATAACATAAAAACAGCATAAACAAGTCACTAATGAAAACAGTTTATATGCTGAGGCGGAAAAACAATTTTTATGATTATGTTACAAGAAACAAAATATGTTGATATAATGTAACTAGAAAAATCTATTAAGTCAGTTGGCACAAAAAATGTTCAACACAATAAATACAGTGTAACCAACTCAACATCCATCTGACAAAGTCATAATTGATTTCCCACTAACAAATGTGTCTATTAAAAATTCAAATGAAGGCAATGACGGCGGACAGAGAAGGCGAGGAATAATAATTGACATTTATTGATAATGATTGTATTATCATTGAATGGGCACGAATCACGATCAGAGTACGTCAATGTAAATTACACAGCCATTTGTTCTGTAGTAACACACGATGTGGTGCAAGTCGAAGATATATCTAACTAAGAATATAATTATTATCTAAGAAAATGTTTTTTAAAACAGAAGTTCTAATACGATAAACTGAATTATAATAAACAGAGTTAATGATGAACACGACAAAACAACAACGTATAAAATTTAGAAGTTGACTATTTATATCTTGTTTAAATGAAAATGAAGAAAACTTGAAGACTAAAGACTGTTATTGATCCAAACATTTGGATTCAAATGTCGACGATCTATCGGTAAAACTACAGCTATAAATTAACATGATAAGTAAAATTGATTACGTGACTCATGATCCACTGCGAAAAGGTATCGCTGATCACAGTCACATTATTTATCAGCCCTTCCTCCACTTTGACAATTGCTGATCAAGTAGGAGATAACTGATTACCACTCTCTCGGTTATATTACCATAGAATGAGAGCTCATTGACGTCAAGACGAACACCTGCGTGCTGTGCATGATGCATGTACCGCCTCTAATGCATCGCTCATCGCTCATCGCCCATCGGAACACCTCTAGCTAAGATGTGATATGATAGTTCAGGGGTTATACGATTTACTATTCTATGATTTTTAGTACATCAGATCTAAAACCCGTTAATGTTAATCATAGTTTATATATTTTTGGTTAAAAAAGTAGATATAGCTAATACTTTCATTTGAAAGTACCCACGTATAGTACGTACGGTGCAGTGTTCACCAAGCCAGTGAAACCAAGAAATCGACTTATCATTAGTCGACCTGACAAACAATTATATCGTAGGCCAATACCAGAAGTCAATTGTAAAAAAACCGGCCAAGTGCGAGTCCGCACAAGAAGGGTTCCTTACCAGTAAATAGCAAAAATTGGGCAAACATATTTCTAAAAGTGATAAATTTATAAAAAAGTTTAAGATTTATAAAAGTAAGTCATAAAACGAAAATGATGCGAAGGCCTCTCTGAACCTAAATAGGCCACTGCGCCACGCCGCTGATGACAAGCGCGCCGAATAAATTGATCTATTTTTATCTATTTATTATCTAAATAGCAAAAAACATATTTGTTGTATTAGAGCCACCTTTAAATATTAAATTAATTTTGATTTTAGTATTTGTTGTTCTAGCGGCAAGAGAAATACATAATATTCTGTGACAATTTCAAATCTCTAGCAATAGCTAGAGATTTGAAATTCAGCAGCTCTCCAGACTGTATCTCGAGAACACTTATTACCGTTCTCGAGACAGACAATCGGACAGACATCGAAGTCTGTCCAAATCCAAATTAGCCGTAGCTATGCGATATAACGATTGCGATGGAATATGCTTATGAAGACAATGCGTTGATAATGATGGTTGATTTAGGGTTGGAGTTTAGTTTATTTTCCGCGGCGTGATGAATGGCGCCGGCTGCAATAAATCATAGTGGCGGATCCATCAGTCACATGTGTGAGAGATTGAGTTTACCCCAGAGTATTAATTGAGTCAAGTTGCTCTGCTGTTGTCGCGGCTCTGTGGCGTTATACAGTGTGATTTTTAAATGTTTATTTCGGTCGATTGTTTTAATATTTTGTACTGAAATTGTTTTTAATATTTTTTAATAACAGTAATTAGTTTGTGCATTTTTTTCTTTTCTAATTCTACTATTGATAATAAGAAAAAATATATCGACACTGAAAATGGGAACAAGCTCCAAAGACCTAAGCATTCTATCACTCTTTACTGTTTAATATTTTATAATGGTAACCTAACCATGCCATCAACTATCTAATCATTTATGAAGCAGCGTTATTAATTTTGATTTGTTCCAAAATCTAAGTCATACGGCGCGGCGCACCCGAATATTAAAACTGTCAATCACACTAATTTCTCGTGTCGGAGCCGTTGACGGATCGTGCCCGTCCCGTCGCCGTGCCGTCTCGGATGATGGATGGCGGCGTCGTTAATCACTGCGGCGGTGGGTCATTATTCACCGTCAGAGGTGTTTGGGGTGTTAGATCATAGAGGCGCTGAACAGTATCACAACTACTTGAAATGGTGCAAATTTTTATGCGCACATGTAATTTGTTATTGTTCTTCATGAATTTTATAAAAATACATATTGTTCTATAATTTTATGAATCTTATTTTGACGATGTGAAATACAAAGAATTATTGTGATTGATTGTACATTACCTACATTATATAAACTAACGTCACATTGTCGACCTTTTTTATTCACGTGTCGTGTATATTTAACATGTTCTTTTTTTAATAATTTTACGAAAATAGTACGTAATTACTTGTAGTCCTATTTTAATGTAACTAAAAAATAGATACAATATTTAAATATAGTTTGGCTTAATTTTGTTTGTCATGAAGACCATTATTACTGTTTTTAAAAGAATGGAAATAATTCTTTTTAAATAACACACGATTAAATATTACATTGCAAACACACATAGGGACATTTATAAAGCAGCTACCAAATTTTACAAAAAATATTGTCCCTTTAAAATATCCGTCATACTGTTCTACTGTTCTGCTACAGGGGTTAGAAAATAAAGGCAGGGCATGAGAAGTGAATTGTGTTGGGTGAAATGGCTCATTTTAATTCCCGTGTTAATGTAACAAATCGCTTTCATATGGCGCCAAGATTTATTTCATCCAAATATATTCAAATGTTTGCTCTATTTTTCACTGGATAAATTCTGTTACCGGTATAGTTTTAATTCTTAATCGTAATATGATGGAAATTTGTCTTTCTACATTTAGGTGGACTGAAAAATATATCCCTTAATAAAAATTACGGACTAGCATTAAATAGAATGTAAATACGCAGCAAAATAGTCAGCGTTATTGTGCTTTTAAGCAATAATAATAATTGATGAAAAAAAAACGTTTTGAAATAAAAAAACAAAAATTGTATCACTAAAAGTTTAATGTAATATTTCAATGTATTTACCTATGTATATTAAAGTTAGTACTAACGTTGGCTTATCGCTCAACAAACAGCAATCAATCCTTTCTTAAGTAAATATTTACTGCGGATAAAATATTTAATGTGGTCTGTGCTAACATGTTAATCAGACACCGATAACTCAATGATTAAGCCTCGAACACTACAGTATGATTGTATATCATGGCAGATGAAAGAGAGATACATGAAAACCATCCTATTCTATAGATAGCAAAATGTAAGTTTTTATTGACGTTAATGAAGAAAATGAAGTAGAATATGTTGTTGGAATATTCTTATTAAAAAAAATCTTTAAGCAAAGACGGAATGTTAAAAATATAGAGAAAGTAAAATTGAACATAAAAATGACTATTAATTTTCTTTGGAGATTTTTTTCAAACTAAAATAAATTTGGCAGAAACTTTAACTTATAAGTATTTGTGCCTTAATACCAAATGTCACTGCTGAATCGAGTAACATAAAAAGTAACTTTAACATACGAATAAACAGTTCAAAATCGCTTAGCCCCGTTTTGAGTAAGTGATAGCCTGGAGAGGTGGGAGGGAACAATCCATCACCGATGTTTGCACTGCAGTACACGGGTACTATTTATCAGATAGATCAACACGAATTATTGAACCTAGATTATATTCTGACGGCTGACCTTATTTTGTATCAAATTAATGGATTGAAATGATGGCTCACGTTTTAGACGTGAGTTGAACGTGAGAGCTCTGAAGAAATTTTACGTTTTAAGTTTTGTTACATGCTATTTTATTTATAATAACGAAGCATTATATGGTGAAATTAATGTAACACTTATAGAAATAATAGAAAGTGCGGACATAAGTGTAGATAACAAGCTGCATATTAAAAATTTCATACAATTTTTAAATAACTTCCCACAATTATAAATTACCAGCTACCACATTAAAGTCAATTAAAATGATGTTGGAATTAATGTCGTCGGTTAATTTAATTCGGTGGCAAGTGTACCGGCGCTCCCGTGTACAAATATCAAATAATTCAAATATTTGGCCAGACCTCATCTATCACTTACCGATGATGGATGGAGCTGTTTCCTCATGCAGCGAGAAAAGGAACGACGTATCTAAAACGCAAACCAATTTCTATCTTATTAACACGTACTACGATTTGATTTCGAATGTGGATAACGAGACACTTGAATGATAAATACGATCAATGCAAATAAGAATCTAACATTTGGGGTTAAAGATGATATTGGTTTGGAACGATAGCAAGGTAAAGCTGTAGTAAGTTGTCCCTAATAACCGATAGGTCAGTTTGTACAATTGTAAAGTTTACTCGGCTGACATTATCATTTTACATTTCAGTTAAATGTAATTTATTGACGCTGTCCCGGGATTAGATATGGGTAATTGATGACGTTAATTTCTGTATAAAATGTCTGTTTGTTTATGATTACACTTTTTATTGATGAATTTTAATTCTGTTTCATCGGGGAGTTAATGGTTTTCCTATGTTTAATGATATGGCTGATTGATAATAAATACTTATGTGCAGTCAATGTTGGTAATGAGCTCGTAATAAAGCATTTAGATGTCTGAGAAAATATTGTGATCACCGACAGTTGAGATTAGCTTTGACATAATCTCGCTAATATATTCTGAACGGTAATTAAAACTTGCTTGACCTGTTAACCAAAGCAAATTGTGATAGATGATAGAGCCGGATGTGATGTAGTTGTTAAATTTCTTTATTTACTCTCCAATATATTGTGATAAATCCATGAATATATTACTAAGTGTTACCTCAAATAATGTAGTAAAACTTACTTACAAATATATTTTTTAGGCTTGCGGTTTTCAATTAAAATGTTTAATTCATTGCGAATTAGTAGTAGCAGATGTATTTGAATAACGACCTTCAAATGCAATAAAACCAACGGCATTTAGCATTCCAACATTTGCGATAAATAATACCATTGCAATAAAAAACCGCAGAATTTTTAGGGTCGTAAAGGGGCAATAATTTTGAGTTATCTGTCTGCGGGCGAGAAGCGGGCCCTGTATCACGTTAAATGCCCGAAATGAATTTTTTTTTACTTTATTGATTTCAACCATTGAATTTCGAATCATCATCAGTTTTGTTGGCGAGACCGTGTTTGTGACTCCTAGATATTAGCAGTAGATGTATCATAAAATATAAAAATAACTGTAATAGATCTGAGGTCTGAAAATAATCAATTATATTTTAGCAAAAGTTTCATATATCCAATATTTTTAAAAACTGAGTAGGTAGTATATTGCGTTGATAACTAATATTTGCTATCCAAGCTGACACATAATAAGTTTAGAAGTCCCAAAGGGCTTAGAAAATAAATATAGAATTATTCAAATCTCCAAAACGATGAAAAGATCTAATGACGTGAATATTCCGATTTAAATCCCTATCAAAATACACTCGGAAGAGCGATGTAATTGAGCGAAAATAGAATGGCACCTAAAAAAATATGCCACCCTAACATCGACAATTTATCACAAAATATTTATTTAAAATCATAAATTACGTTAATCGAACTACCGCCGGATCCCCTAACAAAGGAAACGCGTACATCACCACAAAAAAAAACCAAACACGCCACGACAACGCTTATTTATTTATGAGCTCAATTCACAAAACCCTCTTCACCGATATTATATTGAGAGATCGATATCTTCTCGTTTTGTGTACGCCATGCCGGGTCACAATAGACCGTGTCGAAAAAAGCCCTAGTGTCAGCTATCTGTGACAGACGACAGCTGGGGTGTCTAACAATACGTGCTATATCGATTTATCAACGCTCAGTAGGGCGAACACCCTGTACGCGCCACAGGACAGGGGATATCGTAACTCAAGACTTACCCTACTAGTAAAATCCGGATGTTCTGTTCGCAGATTTTCTGCTCTACGACCATGGGTAATCAGTGTGAATAGAATAGACAGCCGTGGTAAATTGACAATGCTTTGGAAAGGAAATTAATGACATAAAAGCCGTGAAGATAGTAATGACAAACACACATTTCACGCTAACTAATGCATTAGGATTGTTGCAGATTTGTTCTGGGTATCCGATTTTATTGTCCATTGTAGGGATTTAAGATTTAAGCAATGATTTAGTGTTGCGACATTTTGTAGTACCATTTGAATTTTAATCGTTTTCGGTGTCAGCCTTTTTTCTTTATCTTTCTATGTTAGACATAGAACTATTACTGTTCATATTGAGCAATGTGATGTGTGAAAAATTGAAGCTATAAAAGTTTTAGGAAATAAGCTAAGGAGCATGTCCAAGAAACTTTCTATTAATGACTATCAAACTATACCATGATCAGTCCGTGGTTATGCTACACTAAATATATAAATTTAAAAATGCAAACATCATTCACTAACAAGAACTGTTTACAAAATATCAGAAAATGATAAGAGAATGTCCATAAAAAAGCATGCGGTCCTAGAATGAGATGCATAAATTTAAAACTGCAGGAGCCTCGTAAAATATGTCACATTTAGAATAAATGGTGCCTTTTATTTAAAAGCTTTTTGTTCACACTTCACAACGTACCGAAGTGACCACCCGCACTCCACCGACAAACGTCCAATCCATTACTACTGTACTTCACAAGTACATTTTATCCGACATTCCAAAATCGACTTTGATCAAAGCACAAAGGGTAAAATTTCGTTTGCGACTGCAGCCAATTTATGAAAATTTACGTGCGTTCGAAATTGAATCGTATTATCATAAACATAAAGTGGTAGATATAAAATTTCATATTCATAAAGGTGTCCCATGGGGCTGTTTGCACAATTCCACTATTGTACGCAGGAAGAAGGCTTCATGTCTATTTGTCTGAACGACTGAAAGCCACATCGATGTCGATGTCGCCATGTGAGGTGAGATGCACATGAAAATGATTTAATAGTTGAAAAATTACGTTTGAACAAAACGATAGCCAGCAACAATAGAGTTAATTGAATATACCATTTATCTACAGTAGAATATTATCTACAATCAGAGAAGTTGAAAGAGATACAGATCGTGGGTCTCAGTAATTTGATCGGGTTATGTCAAACTCAGCCGACATATCACGGCTTACATGGAATTGACATATTCCGACCAAATGACATAGGTCCTTCAACTGGCTCTCTTTCAATTTCCCCCATTATACGTTCTACAAAATGATGCTGACAAATATCCACACAATTTTGTACATAAGCTTGTTAGCATGATTCCTAAATGTATTTTGCGCAGGTTTTATACATGACGTCTCCCGTGAGTACTACAAACGTAACAATCATAATAACGGTGTAACTGTTAATTATAGTGGAGATAGTGATGATGATTATAACAATAAAGCTGACGTACGTGAAAGCCCAACCGCTTCCACCTTAGTCATAAAACTCGCCAGCGCCACGGGCGCTGCTAAAATTAAATTGAAATATACCGCGGCCATATTCATTATAGTCAGAGTAACTCTAACTTATGATACCTTTTACGGGTTTAAGAGCACTCCCGTGGATTTAGGGATGCGGCATAAACATTTATTCGCGTGATAAACATTTTTATTCTGAATCGCGGCGTGGCAAAAAAGCTGTAATAAATTAACTAAGGGAATGAGGTTTTGTGGTATCGATAAACGGTTGAATTTATTTATTAACTGTGCTGTTTCCATTTCATAATATAATGATTAAAAATAAAAACAATTTAATAATAATTGCGTATGGAAACATTTTTGGTGTAGTGCCTTTGTATAAAACTAATTGCATTTATATGTTACCGGCAATATGTATAGAATGCCAATAATGTTTAGAAAATAGTTTTCATTTTGTACATTTCCTAGGTATTCTATAGAATGCCGAGTCTGCAGCCGGTCCTAAAGGAAATCCGTAATTATATATCTATAGGTAGTCGATACCAACTAAGTCAAAGGTTAACCAACTTCAAAAAAGGGAGTTTATCAATTTGAGCCGTGAGTAGGCTCCGCTTCGCTTCGGTCCCACCTTGTCTTCCTAGCCTAACCTATCCGAGTCAGATCTTCTCTGACATATGAATCCGTCATGAGAATTTTGGGTTTATTTAAAAAAAATAACCACGAAAACTAAGATTAAACTAAGGTTAAACCTTAGCTTCCTGACCTAACCTATCCGAATTGGATCTGCTCTGAGAAATATCTCAGAGCAGATCCGATCCCCCGTAAGTGATTAATAAATCACTCAAGGGGGTTTTCGGTTTATTAAAAAAATGCACCACGGAACCTATGAGTTGAATCTTGCAGAGCAATAATAGACAAGGTTGGTTGGCTTCCCGAACCGAATTTTTCAAATGTTAAATACGAACCCCTTTTATTGCTGTACACTTTCGTTTTCCTCAAATTCAGGCGTCTCGATTCAAAAGCCAACGCGTAAAACATACCAACGTAGTGAAAGATTAGTTTATTTTATACATTACCGGAAGAACTTGTGGCATTCTATACAATGCCTAGGCATTCTATAGGTTACCTAGGCAAGACAGGTTATGAAAAATTTGTAATATTTTATACATTGCCTCAACGCACCTGATATTCTCTACATTGCCTAGGCTTTGCATAAAATGCCTGTGTTAAACGAATTGCCGATGACATACATAATATTTCTATCGACGACAACACCTTTCCAGTGCAATTGCTGTCAGATAATATCAGAATAAGTGTATATTTTAAAATAATTTTTTTTGTTATTATTTGTTGTTTGTTGTTTTGTTTGTTTTGTTGTTATAAAACAATAAAAACATTAATTTTGCAAGCAGTGTCTAAACAAGACTAAATACTATTTCTTAGTAGATTCTAGAGTTTCGTTTACAACTCTGATATTGTCTGTTCATGCGAGTGATAAGTTGAATACCAAACGATTTCCATACAACGGACCATAACGTTTACCACCCGCTAAACCTTCACCTAGAGTAATGACTTTTAGTACGTTGTGAAAATGCCTCAGAACTAGGCTGCTATGTTTTTGTTTTTTAAATACTTTTTAATAGATTTTGATATATTTTCATTTTATTGATTTCATACAAACATTTTTTTTTTCATACTTTCAAATCTACAATAAATATTATACGCGGCATATTTTACTATTCAAATAAATGAATTGTCAACTTAAGTTTGTAGATTGACGTCATTGATGCTCATTTTGTGTGTTTTGACAACGGTTCCTGCTTCTACGTTTTCTACTTCAAAATAGTTACCAATCTTGCTATTATCAAGAGCGTCCGTAGCCTAGTGGGTAAGACCCATGATTCGCACTCGAGAGGGTGCAGGTTCGAGACGTGTACCGATGAGACATTTTCCGATCTAAAGTACATTATACGGATGCTCATTGTAGCGGGACAGCCATGCTTCGGCACGAATGAGTCAGCTCCACTGGAGTGATACCACGGCCTCACAGAAAACTGGCGTGAAACGGCGTTGTGCTGTGTTTCGTTCAGTGAGCTTACCGGTGGCCCAACTTCCCTCTACACCTATTGCAAACTCATAAAGGCCGGCAATGCACTTGCGAGTCTTCGGATGTCGCGAGTGTCCATTGGCGACGGCAGTTGCCTTCCATCTGATAACCCGACCGCTCGCTTGCCCCCTTAATATCATTAAAAAAATATCAGTTCTATTATTCTATAAATATTTAAAGTTGTGAAACCAAATTAAGACGGTTGATTTATTTAGGACAAGTAAGAAGATAGAGGCAATACGAAAAGTTATATATATTCACGGAAAAACTGAAAAACATAATAATAAATTTTGTTAAATGTTAAAATTAATCAATGTGTCGTGTGTTTGATTAATACTAACATTTAACAAAACCCCAGACACCCAAGGCGACATTAACAAAGATCAGATCAACAGAACCAAAACTACAAAAGATGACGAAATTAGAAATCACGTTGAATAAATAGCTACAAAGATCGATACATCATTCCAGTTTTGTAATCGTTAACATAATAGAGAAATGACTCGACGAAACGCCTTTTGAATAGAAATCTTCTGCAAACAATAACTTGAAACCGATTTGAGTGAATTTATGGACATACGCGCTTCCAGAGCCCATATACTGCGTGGAGCTCGCCAAATTGATTTGCGATTGTGCATCCGACATTGACCCCTACCTTCCAGAGTTAGGGGCGGGATTGGCGGCAAACGTGTGAAGCTCTGCAAAAACATGATGAACGACTCGTCGGGTCGTCTTTTATTCTCTAATGTTCCAATATATTATCTGTAAGACGAAGCCTGCCTGATAAATTGGCTCGCTATTGGTACTTTTTGCGCCCTCCGAATGGTAACCAGGTGTGTTTTTTTATTTGGTTTGTAGCATTTAATTTTGATTAGCGCGAAATGTGTCGCGTTATTGTTAGCCGCCGATTTCATCTGTTCTGTTATTTATGGCGTTGTGAAATCTGTTATTTATAGAGCTATTAGTTTTGTATTTTATTATACCTCTAAATTAAACATTGGATGACTATGATTATGATATTTTATCGCTTTTAACATAAAACGTCACGATTAAAGACTTTTGTTGTGCGAATGAATTGCCATATTTATGATTATAAAATATATATTTAACGAGTTATTTTAGCAACGAGTAACTAAACCTATATTTTGCTTAGTTAATTTACTGATCAACATTTTGAAAAACAAACTCCTTTCTAAACATAGCAGACACGCGTATGAACACTTCATGGGAATACAAAAATTTGCGAAAATAGCTTTTTATCATGAAAATAAGTTCGTTTCGTGGACTAAGCGCATATCTGTGAGTTATATCTGCGGGATGAAATATGTGGCAATTTCTGTGAATAATACATGGGGCATATTTCAGCTCGGCCTACACGATATATTGCTTCAGGAAGCCACGCCGATGTTTCCCTTGTTTTATTTCAAAGAGTATGCATTTCTCGTTATTTATTAGAAACAACACCGTTTTCTTTTTTTAACCTTTTAATAATATTAAAATATACACTCGTTAATGTTTAATCAAATCTTTTTGAGTTACATTTTTAACAGAAAAGAGCTCTTGTCTCTAAAGTTTTCACAACACCTCACATGAAGAGCAAACAAAGAAAACAAGAAAAATATTTTTTTTTATGATAATAAGGGGGCAAGCGAGAGACGGGTTACCATATCGAAAACAACTGCCGTCGCCCATGGACACTCGTGACATCCGAGAGTCGCACAATGCGTAGCCGGCCTTTATAAGGGAATAGGGAATTGGAATAGAGATATGGGGATTAGAGAAGTTGGGCCACTGGTAAACTCACTCACTGAACGAAACACAGCACAACACTGTTTAAGTGAACTTAATTCCATATCGTTATTCGAAATAACCAAGCTATTATATTAATAACAATATTTGTACGATCCCAATCAAGCCTTATGGTTCAATTCGTTTTACGTATAATTATTATCGTACTTCATCAAATTTTTGCACTCTACTACAATACTCATTACAGTAACTGCAAAGGACTTAAAAAATGTATTTTAATAATACCTTTACATTGCTATTTAATGTAAAGGCATTATTAAAATATATTTATATTTTGATAATACCTTTTTTTATTTATATAGCAGTTATAACTGTTATCAAATTCATCAAACTGACAATTTTCTGAAACGTTAATTAGGCCGAAAAGACAAAATGTGTCAGTGGGAAAGATAAAATTAAAGCTGTCATCCCTTACAAATAAATTGAGTTACCCCTTGCTAAAAAATACATTTCCTGCAACGGGTAATATTTTAAACTCCCCCTAGCATCGTACAAAATGGCTGTCGGCACTCGCTACTATTTTTCCTAAAGCTGTGCCCAAAGGAAAGAGTTAAGCGGGTGGAAATTATAATCACAAATGAAAAAACTGAATTGTTTTCCATTTTGGCCTGTATTTTAAAACTGTAGTAGTCAAAGAAAGTTACTAAAGAACAAAACAATTTAGTGTTATCAAAATACAAAAAAAACGAAGACATTTTTGTGCTAAATTTTAAAAATATTTAAATTCTATCAAGTTGGATAAAAAACAGAAGAACTAATAGAGCGAAACGAAATGAAAGCAAATGCGATTGTTGCAATATACGATAATATGGCGTTAATAATAATAGACATTGTGATTATTTTATCTATTCCGCTAGTCTCGTAACTTCGTCCACCAAACCGTAATAAATTCCTGAAGAGTTTCTTACACTTGGCAGGGCAGACAAAATAATTTATGTACCTAGTTTACGGCACGAACAAACGGCCGGGGTGACTGACATCTCTGTTATGGCACACACGTTTAAATGGAATCGTTAACTCACAATTTAATGTACTATAGAGTTATGTTTTAGTTAAATAATCATTGAAAGTTGATCATGTTTGATGTTATTCACGTTTCCTAAGCATTAAGTATCTATATCCATATTTTAACATTACTAAATTCTTTGTAAATCGTCGCTGTATTTTTCGTATTTTACTTCAACTAGAATTTTATTGATTTCAGTAAGGGCCTGTTTCACCGCCTACTAGAAAAGTTTCTGTTACACTATCCATAATTTTTTTGACAGATCCATACAAACTCTGTCAAAGAAAGTTGTGAATAAATATCTGTAAGCGGTGAAACAGGCGCTTAATCTTCAAAATCCTGCAATATGAACTCAACTGAACCTCACATTACTCGCTACCTACCTCATAAATAAAACGATAAAACCCAAACGCCTAACAAATTTCCGACCATCTCAAAATTAGCACGCGGCGAAGGTCCGGATAGATAGGAGTCTGAAAGTAAAAGCGTGCGAGGCGACAGCTCATTAGCTGCTGATGCTATCGCCAGAACAAATGCCCGAGCTAATGGCGCAGCTAAGACAATACGGCTTAATGGTTTCACGAATACCGAGATCTTCATGTATAGCGACTGGTTTGTTCGCTTTGTTACTGAGCTCCACCTTGTAAATTGGTTCTTTTTGAGATAAGCTGATGTTGGTCGTTTGCTGTGCTGTATCCTTTTGCGATTCAGCTTCTGTTTCTTTAACACAATTTACAGGAATTTAGGTCTTATTGAAATTTACAAACGTGGAAGTTGAAACAGAGGTAGTTCACGGATCTAAGTAAGTCAGTCGCGTTATGTCAAAGCCGGCAGATCACGATTTCAAGGAATTGACATACTCGTATTCCAATCCAAATTGTGTTATAACGAAATGATGGCGGCTTATGGCACACGGTAAAGTCTGTACAAGCTTATGTTGTACCATTGCCTGTTGTTTTTGTATATATTCTTTGTCTTTTAATAAACAAATAAAAAAAAAACCAAATGAGGTAGGTCTGGCAGCTCTGCTTTATTTCCCTCGTTGGTACATGATAGTCTTAGCCATTCACTCTGACATTGGAAACTCACCAAGGAGACATTTTTTATAAGAAAAAGATGGTGATGATAATCCGAATCAATTTCCAAATATAAAAGTGCCATCAGCATCGGATGAGGCATTAGCTCATCAATCACGAGCTGCAATGGACATTTAAATTCGAAACCCATTTGTACAAGGACCGTCCACAGCGGGATTGATTCATTAGTCGTCATCAAATATTCAGGAAGATCGCGTTCCGGGCGGCTGGCAATTATTAACGTCGTGTCTCGACACGGCGATGGTCGAGTTACGACCGGCTAGATTTATTGTTATTACCGCACATTTCCTTCGGGTAACGTTTTAATTACACAGATCGGCGATAAAACATCCTGGGGGCGCACTTTTCTTCATTAGAAGACGGATCGGCTGCATCCACTCGAGATTTATACGCCCTGCCGGTCCAGAGAGCCCCATTGCTTTTTTCGGCGGAAAGAAAACATCTTCTGTACCTAAGATTAACGAAATTTGTGCTCAGTAATCATGAATAGACATATACAATATTTTTAAGATATATATGAATAATGAATAACATTTTTTTTTAAATATTAAATGACAATGACCCTCATGAGGGCTCACGAGATTTTTAAATGTTGTGACATTGGGTTGTCTAAAGTATTCCGTTGCCGACTGTGACAGATTTTTTAAATATATTTTTAAAATTCTGGATATATGTGGATACTCAGATCGTGTACTTTATCTTTTCAGTTGCACATCTTAACTCAAAGATGGCGTTAGTGTTATATTCATTTTTTTATTATTATCAGCATAATTATTATATGTTTTATTTTAAAATACATCAAGACATACACACAAATTAATATGCTTAAGTCCAAACCTAAAGCTCTTTTATTTTTTCGTAAAGTGGACCACAAATTTGTATGGTGAGTGGGATATACAGGACTCGCTTCGCTCGCCTAATCATACTCCTCAAAATTTCGTTTACTTCCAGTGGAAGAGATTCCAATTGAAATAATTAAGTATCTTTGTACTAAACTAAACTGATGTGTATTATGAATTTTTAAATAAATAAGTGAACAAAGACGTGCCTAAAAATGTCATATAAATAAAAAGTATAAACGCTTACGGTAAAATATTTTCTTACATTCGAAATATTGAAATTCGATTCAAGGTTCTCTCTTATTTAACATTTAATTAATTGTTTAAATTTTAATAATAATACAATCAGCATTATTTATAATAAAGTGAGAGCTGGCAGCTATTTTTGAGTAGGTTTTTGGGGCAAGCTGAAAGCTTGTACTGTAGGAGGTGAATTACCTTTTTTTTATATCGCATATTGTAGGATAGACCCCGCTTCTCAGGTCGGCAGTGCCGTATTGGGGTATAATAGGAGAGTTATATGACAAGGTTTCAGCTTGCCTTAAATACCTACTCAAATGTTGGTATTAGCTTTCAAATCATTATCATAATATGTAAAGCTGAAAATTAATCTGTTAACTTTTGAACAATTATCACTGCTAAATTTATCTTAAAATAGAGCATAAGAGATAATATTAAAAGAAACGACAGTAATAATTCCATTCGATTTGCAATAGCCCCTAAAAGCCATGAAGATTATACGATTGTACAGGGTCACGCACAATTTAACGTCGTTCATCAAGTGATAGCAGACGGAGATACGGAGGTTGTAAATCACTCCCTAGATCTGCGGACCGCACACACACTGGAGGAATACATTACACTAAAACTACAATAATTTTATGAGTGGTACAAAAATTGCAGAAAAATATTAAATCGAGTTAGCCCTGAGTCTACAAAAATTGAACTAACGGCTTTAATGCTAATGACGAAGAATTCATTGTTAATGACATACACTTTTGCAATGCTAATTAAAATTATTTACAGCACAATTGATTGGCATAAAGATTATGTGTATTTAATCACATGATTATATTTTTTGAGAACTACGTTAAATGTAATAAAAGTAATTCTCAAAAAATATAATCAATGTTTAAGCAATCATTCACAAATTAAATATCAAAACATATGTAATGTCTACAAACGTGAAAAGCAACACTCCGTGATAATTTAAAACCGCAAGAGCCGTTAATGTTCCCCTGTCAATCTGTCAGTCATGTGCTTGCGCAAGCAGAACTACTGTGGGATTGACAGCAGATTTAGGGTTACTTCATACGTTACTGCTCACTGATAGGAATAAATGCGGTCGAACTGATTTCTTGTGAGCTTTTAGATATCTTCAATGATATGGAACTAGAAGGTTGAAATGTTTATTTATAGAAAAACTTTCAACAAATAAACTATTACCATTTCATCTTTCAATGCCATGATAAATCAGCTTTTGATGTTAAAATTATACTCTTACATGAGTCATATATCTTTTACTTTCATCGATTTAGTACGACCACATCGATCATTATATTCGTATGAATAAGAAACAATAACGGTGTATAGGCTCCCCCATATTAGCGGAGTGTTTGAAGTTACGTAGCGTCGTATGACACGGGGTCGTCCGCCCATTTGTCACGGGGGCCATTTGTTCTTGTCGAATCACGGCCATTAGCGCCGCCGCCGGGGCCACAGACTAACGAAACCTCAAACCGAACCACAACTCTACGCACAGAATTCCAAATCTCGTCGTGGAGATCCTCTACGCTGCGGTGATGTCTGAATGAAATCCAACCGATGCCTTGTCAATATAGATTCGTGCGAGACGCTTCGGCTCGATTTATCTTACTTTGCGACCATTGTTACTTACGAGTACGGCTTCGCCTGATTTATTAGCGCGCGCTAATTACCCACGACAATAGAGCATTAATAATCCGTGTCTCGTGTGCTCTGGCTGACAGCTGAAATCGAACGGTTCGGACTTAGATTTAGAGGCGAACGTGCATTTTGCGCCACGATAAATTTATACTCGCATAAACTTTATCTCAGCTCCCTTTGAAGTACGGTCCGAGAAAACAAACAGAGCAATAAAGAAAGGCTTTATCGGAGCCACGAGTCGACACGCGAGCTAATTTACAACACGGCCGCGGGTTTTATCTTCATTAACCCATCGATTCACAATTAAGACGCGGAATAAATCTCCGGTAATGCTCGCCCCGTCCGCGCGTCCGACTCCGCTACGAACAGATGTTGTGTATAAATAAAGCCGCACGGAGGCAGCCACTCGATATATTCCCGTCCGCGGCAAACTTTACAGATCTATCAGCGCTCGATGCTCGGAGACAACCGGTCCGAGCGTTCACGGGAAAATAGACCCTGTTTATCTATCTACTGCCATTAGTTTAACATCAGAACGTATACTAGAACTCAATAACGCTAATGATGTAAGAAATTAAGCAGAAGATACAGTAAGGACAGTAATGGGTTGCGACGATGATCGAGTTAGGTCGTTGTTAATGAGGAAGCGATGCAATCCTCATCTTATTTTCACGGTAACGAGTGGATGCTCACATTCGATTATCTGGCGGCGGTATCCGAGGTATTACGCTTGATGTATCGACGGCGACTGCGCCGGATCGTCGGCGGCCGTTGATTTACTGCTCCCATTTCTTCTCGGCACTCCATACGGGACGGACGCTCATCCGTCGTCGCTGACGAATCGCGCCGATCGAAAATCGTAGAGGGTCTCTAATGAATTGTCCCAAATAATTGGGATAGTATTTTATATCGGTATCATTTGTGCCGTGATCGCTGCATTTGTTACGTGCGAGCGATTTGTACGATGTCTTAACCCCCCAGGTCGCGCGTTTATCTTCTTAATAAGATTAACGACCGCCTTAAACGCTTCCTTTGCTTGATAAATATGTCGATACCGATACGGGAAGTGTGAACGCAAGAAATAACAAAGAAAAAAGGAAACAAACAAAGTATCACTCAGGTTTCTTAAGTACACTGATTTGTTTCCAAGAAGACTTTAAATGTTGAACGTGTCCTTGTACATATTTCGTATAAAACATGTGAAAAGCGGAGGGTAATAAATTAAAATAAACAAAGAAGTTAATTTATTAACCCTAAGCTAATTATTTTGACTTACGAGTTATTTAGAAGAAAACATTTTGATAACCATAATTAATTTTATTTATGTTAATTTAACTTAAAATATTTGAAATTTTTCATTTAAATCTATGTAAAATAAGTTCATTACCATAACATTACAGTCATTGTAATATGATTAATGTTTGAAAGGCTATAATTGCTTTAAAATTATTTATTTTTGTTCTTTGCAAACAAAATAAAATTTTGTGGAATCAAAATGGATAAAGAAGACAAAATCGTGACATCGTCATACAGCCATAACAGAAAACCTCAAAGGAGAGCTAAATTAAACTTAACGAACCAAAACAATTGAGATTCGTCAAAGCATCAATACTGTCCTATTGTCTACAAAGCTCCTGACCTCTGTCGCTCATAAAACAAGGTTTGTTTACAAAGTCAGGTCCTGGCCAAAGACGCCGACGGTAGCTCGATAAGGCTGACTTTGATGCATGCCTTTACAACATGACCGACGTGTGCTTTCAGAGGGATAAAGCTTGGACCAGACACGAATACCAAGCCGACAATTTCAGGAATAGAAATGAACGGATCGATCATTCGTTCAAACATTAGGGCGCTAGTAGTAATTTGTAAAAAATACTTTCGCATATTTAAAAATTATAAGTGGTCTAGCTAATCTAGCTGTACGGTCAAAAGGAAGTGTTAAATGAGCCAATGCTGCTGGCAGTGTTTGTAAAAAACCTTGTAAGAATTAATAATCAAGAAAATATTGAATACTAATTGGTGCTCGCAACTTCGTTGCGCGAAAATTTGTTTATCATGCGAGACCCGTGCATTTTCCCGGGATAAAAAGTATCCTATACGTTGTTTAGGCCTAATAGCTATTAAAAAAAGATTTATTCAAATCCGTTCAGTAGTTTCTGAGAAGAGAGCGTACGAACAGACAAACAGATAAACATGCAGAATTTGTCGATATGCGTTCTATTACTGTTCATTCGCGACCCCACATCGATGATTTTGTAAAAATATTAAATTTAATGACACGCCAATTTTACTGTTTTATTATATGTTGTAGATCTGATCTATCCCTTGTTGCATTTCTGATACCCTGGTAAAATTGTATGCCTTTAATTAGCATATAATTTTACCCTGCAGAGAGCTCCGAATTTCTCAAACAGGGCACATGCAGCACACGCCCATGAATCACGATGATCTAGAGATTCAAGAGTAATATAACGAACGTAATTTCTAACCATAAATTTGCGATATTTAAGCACCACATAAATCTGGCTGAATCCGTGTGTTCGGTGCCTAAACCCAACCGTCGGTCGTCTGTCAACTCCTCAGTGCTAAACTAGTTTCGTCTGGAAATGGCAGCAGCGTTTTATGTTTCGAATTTCACGATCATCGGATAAAGCTGTCAGTGATGTACAACCGGCTTCCTTTATTACGCCCATAAATTGCATTGTTCGTCATAAAATAAGGTTTTATATACATAATTTAGTGCTCAATGTATCATCGTGTATTCTTTATTACTAGTGTACATGCTAGCTTCTTGTTAGTTTTAGTAATTTATGCAAATTCGTCGTGTTCGTTTTTAGTTTCATTACTTGATGCACCGTATACTTCTGTAATGGCTGTTGCACATTATTAATATTTTTTAATATTTCCCCATCTACTCTGTAATGATGTTTAAGGTTTTATTAGTCATGCTAGTATTATTTTCTAAATTCTCTTTTCTAATTTAGTTCTACTATATTAAAAATTGCAAGTTACAACTTACTTATTTATTAGTTTCAAATAGATTTTTATCCCGGTTCAGTTTAATACACATCATATTTTTACCTGCCATAATTTCATTTATTTCTTGCATTTACCAACATGAACTAATTAGCTGACGGTCTCAAGTTACTTTAGTAATTTAGTATCATTTGTTACAACTGATTAAGCAATTTTAACGCAACGAGCTAGTCAAGCAGCCGCACTAGAGGTTTCTAAAATTTGATCCATCACACCCACGAGGTTCAGTAATAAATCACCCGCTCACAAAAACACACGACACGCGTCAAAATAACGAACCGAGCGGAATGGCTCCGTTATAAAATCGCTTGCAAGTCTCGAGCGGTAGGGACGTAATTACGTACAGATGTATTGACGTACGTCTGAAAGGTAATCATAAGCTAAAATTTATCACGAAGTGAATCATTCATGCGTTAAGACAACTGACAGTGCGGAACATATATTATGTTGATCGACAGCCTGACGTTACTTGTCACGGGGATAATGTTGTTGCTATACTTAATGAGCGCAGCCGAAGGATCTTCGACGTTATCCATTACTACCTTAGATTCATTTTCTTCTACTATTCCACTTGCACTTACTGCTTTCTCGGAGTTCCTTGTTTCGAGTTCAACGAAAAGATCCAAGTCCCTGTTATTTCTGCTGGACGCAAGATCGACTTTATTCAGGGGCTTTATAGTCCAAATTACAATGAGGACGAAATAACCGAGGAGTTATTTGTATTTGAAAGTGCTATAAAGTTCCAAGAAATAGGGGAAAGGGAATTCTGGTCGTAATTGTAAGTGATAAAGTTTAGAATGGCGTAGCAGTTAACGGTGATTTATGGTGTTTGGTCTCTGGCGTAGATTAGTAGCGCGGTAGCGAGATGTGTCGCGGCATGTCATCGGAACCCAATGAAGATTTATGAACAGATATGTTCTGTACAGTCGCTATCAAATGTGCTTATAATGAATGAAATGAACTGGACAACTGAGACAGAAGTTATCTACACGTCGGCTCTCGGCGTGATAGAGTAACTTATGAATCGGTAGCACGATAAGGTATCTATTCAAAGACAACTCTTTTTAATGAATGATAGTGATCTGTGACACGAATATAAACTTGTAGAAAAAAAAATTTTGATTGTTACATTGGATTGTTACTTTAAAGACGCGAGGTCTTTAAAAACTTATGTATATTCGGATTGGATTCATTGAAGATAGCTGGAGGAGGCCTAAGCCAAGAGGCACACCGAAGTGATATTGTTTAAATAAAACCAATTTTAAACCAAAATGAAAAACATATATCACGAAATAAAAAGGCTTTATTTTATTATAGTGTACATTTGTTAGAAAGCGTTAATTTATCACACAAGAACTATTTAAAAAAAAAATTTCGAGAGGTTAAAATTTTGTAGAATCCATTTCATAAAAAAAAAACCTTTGCACTTGAGTACACACAATCTGCGGTAACAAATTCTCGGGAACAGTGAGTGAGTGACCTGGCGCGGGCGGTGCGGTGTCCCGTTTCACATTAGCGCCTGTCGGGGCCGGCTTACCTTCTGTATCTTTTCTGTTTATGTTTATGGGTTGTTCATTGAGAGGTCCTATCAGCATTCTATTTTATTTTGTAGGATTGTAATTGCATTCTTTATAAATATCATTGTAAGTGAATTCGGTGGGAGGTATGTGTGATATACTTGTAATATATATTACTTTTAATTTATTTATTCAATAAACTCAAAAAACGTTAAATTTGGGTTTGGCGGGATGTTTTATCTCGCAAAACCTAAGTTTATCGGCGAGAAACGCTCATAATCTTTAACATAAAATACTATAAACTAATAAAAAAAATTAAAACAAAAACAAAATAACAATAGCAACTTGAGATATTTTATCTATTGAAATCAATTTTTTGCGTCTTTCATATTTTCATATATAACCTCTTTATGTAAAGCATTGCCAGACATCCGGATAAAGACGGACATCGGCTTTTTGATTGCATGTTTGGCCAAAATAAACGGTGTCCGTCTTTGTTAGGCTACATTTAGCATTACAGGTATACATTTCGCAATAATAAAGTGCCTATCTTGTATGATTTTTTTCATTGTGCTAGTATTGATTTCGGATTCATTTAATAACCTCTAAAAATATCTGCAATATTATTGTGTCAAAATTCGGATTTACCAGAGAATCCAGCAATTGTTCAGTTGTCAAAGTAGAAGAGTTTGTTTGTATGAATGCACTAATTTCAAGAACTACTGGCCGGAAACTCATCACGCTACGACCAATAGAAGCTGAGCAGTAATCAAAAATGTTATAAAAACGTTCTAAAGTTCGTTCTAAAACGTTCTAACGTTCTAAAGTTTCAACGCGGAAGTATTCGGGGTTAGCAACTAGTCCTGAAATTAAATATAATGCAGAAAGACATAGAAGTAAGAATGCTAAATATGATACTAAGTTGCTATTGTTATTTTGTGTTGTTTATTTTTAAATATTAATTTTATGATAAGGATAATGAGCGTATTCTCGCCGATAAACTTTGGTTTGGTGACATATTTCTGTGAAAGTTTTATGTTTTGCTTAAAAATAAATAAATTAAAAAAAAAAAGATTCCAAACAATCAAAGCGACGTTAATTTCTCGAGACCATTTCACAGAATCTAAACGGCCTTAAGCCAACAGGGTGACAGTAACATGCACGGTGTGGTCTCTCAGCACGCCACCTCTCATTATGAACGTCACCGCTCCCGGCGGTATGATATACCGCGCCGCATTACGCCGTTATTTTCACCGCGCCACGGCTCCCAAATAAAATACTAACAAACACACAACCGACATCCACGACTATTATATCCCAGCAACACAATCGTGGCGTCCCAAAAGCGTCGCTTCGTCTTAACACAATCAGAATAGAGTTGACATTCGCGTGTCCCCGCGAACTAGACGGCAGCAGAACGCGGTCACGGCCCGTCATAAAGCGAATAAAATACGGGACACAAAGAATAAACGTTCGCATAAGCGCTGTAATGTCTGTCAACGTAAAATATTGTATCCTGTGCGGGCGGGGCGAATTGCCGGCTCTGCGCGGCATTTGTCTGTGTCGCGCGAAATGGGAGCCGTGGAATTGCACGGCCACTCTGTCCTCGACTACTCTGTGCCGTTTGGTCATGACAGTCTGTGATTTTGTATGCTGCAGCCAGCGAGTACTGGCGAGAGGGGCTTAGAAAAAAAAATCTGGTAATAAAATAAGAGTGTGTTAAAGCTGATGAGATCAACAGAACGAGAGGGAGACATCATGTTGCAAAACTTCTAATTACGATAGCGTACAATGAAAGCAGCTGGCTTGTGCTGAGTAAAACCAATAATAAAGTTACAGGAAACTCCTCGCAGCTTGGTTAGGTTCTATTTATGAATTGTTTAGAGTTTCGTTAAATACCACACTGTGTTTGATTCGCTATTGATCTATTGAATCAATACAAAGCCACGACAAAACAGTTGATAATGTTTTAATAATTACTAAGTAAATTACACCTTGTAAGAAACGTGTGACAATAGTATAAATGACAGCAATGTAAAAACCGTCGGCTCCCGCGAATTTCCCGTCAATATGTTGATTGTTGAACTGCGCACACAATGGGGCTACAATTAGTAATAACACGCCACTCTCCCATGTGTCCGGGGGGTGACAGTTGTGACATTTGGGACACAATTACTACGTTCTGCGATACCTGAGGGCTTACAGGTGCGTGGCTAAAGCTATATAGCCCGAAAGCGTTGTGTCCAATTCTGACATGAGTATTATGTGTTCTTTAACGTAAATTAATTTAATTGTGTGACATTTTAAGTTGTGTCTTTTTAAAATAAACATAATTTATAGTGTTGTATATTATTATGTATGTATTAATTAAGAATTTGAATATTAATACTATATTTAACCTCACAATATTTAAATTTTGAATCGTTACGTGAAAGCTCCTGGAGATAGAAGGATTAATTTAAAATTACTATTCTAGTAAAATACGTCTTGTTTAAAATTAGGACGAAACGGTAGCAGAAACTAAACACATTATTATTTTTAACAATACTCAAAACGAATTTTGTGTCTTTAGAAATAAATTTGTTGTTCCCCTACTTACTGAAAAAATGTCCTAGCCCTTGATAGCTATCAGTGACATTTTATTCGTGCTGAAAGCTACGATAATCACCATTTCATTTTGCTTTTAAATGCTAGGAGTATTAAAATAATATTAGTATCATTATACTTTATACATAACCTTTAACATAATGACACAAATGTTTTATCATGCACCTGCTATGGTACAATTATAATTTTATTTTAACTAAAAGTTTCGTGTCGAATCGTCTCTTGATGAACCTCACAAACTGTAGCTATTTATAATTATAAAGTTGATAATTTACAGACAAACGTGCAGCTAATAAATAAATAAATAACAAACTTTAAGGAATTTATTAATAAAATAGTATCATACGATTTATTATTTCGTGATTCTTATAACTTTATTTTATAATCAAAAATTTTAAACTTAATGTAAGTACATTAAGTTTAAAATCTTGTTGAATCTGTAAACTGAATCTTTAGTTTAACTTTGAAAGATTTGATATTATTATGATAAATGTAGAGCTCCATTTTTGCTGTCACATATTATGTAATTAGTTCCAGATCACATATTAATCGCTCTAACATCAACTTCAATTTCATCAATTAATGAATATTATAACAACGACAAAACCAAATTGACTTAAGTATTTTAATTTTGCACACTATTGTCATAGCTAAAAATACTGCACTAACAAAAATTGTAACAATACTTATGTCAACCATGTTTTTGAGATGTTTGCTATTATAATTGTCATAAAATCTCACTAATCATTGCTATTGAATGTCTGTTTAAATACCATGCCTTCACTATCACGAACGAAAGAAGCAACATAAATTATAGACATGACAATCGGGCAGACAGACGTTGTTAAAAATGGCACTTAATTTTGTTGTTTCTTTATCAACAGGTCGAATGTCATGACATCTCTTTCACCAACACACGAGACAAATGATTTATAATAAACAATTAACAGATGTTGGTGATATTTGTTATAGGTTTTGTTATTTCTTTAACAACAGTAATATCATGATTACTCTTACACCAATATTATATAGTATAAAAACAAGTGATATAATGAACGAGCAATCAACAGACGTTGGCGAAATTGGCACTAAGTCTTGTTGTTTCTTCAACAGCAAACATTAACAGTCACGCTCCGTACACTTTATACTTTTATTTATCTACACAAGTTATTATACTTGATTACTATAATAAAAACTTTATTATGCCGTATGTTTGTGTAGATAGTGCATTAGAGTTTATACGCCATGACTTCACCTTTATTGTCGCAATAAAACTGACGGAAGGTTGTAAACGTCCTGTCTAAAACCTGTGCCTTTATAAACAAATTCAAATGTACAGGAGGGTACAACTATATTGAAACCACTTCTTCGACACAAGGACAATTTTTATCCAACGTAGATGCAAAGACCTTTGATTTTATTATATAAAAAGTTATAAATCGTTTTCAACTATATTTACATGTATGACTAGTTTTCGACCACATAGAGGGTTTTAAATTTGCAACAACGATATTTATTTATTAAAACATTGTATACCGGCCTTTGTAACGATTTAAATCTTTGATTCAGCAAAGCTAACCCTCTAACGTTCTGGTTTCTACCATACATTATTCATGTTAATTCCCATCACCTTATGTTTATGCTAATCGTAATTGGTTATTTGGTTGCATGGATTGTGACTTGATGTAACCCATCAAACGCGTCATCTGTCATATTAACTCGCCGTGGGATATTCTGTGGGGCTATTATCATGTATATTAACTCTCATCAAAATCTGAATAGATTTTTTTATCACTTAGATTTGAAGAAATGTCATATCATTTGTGTGAGATAGTCTTTAGTTAAAATAAACTTAAGTACGTATTTAAACAAAATATTGCCTCTCTTATTGTTATGTTATATAAATGTCCAGGATGTAGGAGTCCAATGTTTAGAGTTTGAAGCAATAGTATTTGTCGATATCTGATAGCGACTACGAAAATTTTTGGTATGGCAAATTTAGTTCCATAAGTAAGCGTTAGAGGCGCTGTAAAATTTGCCATACTAAAAATTTGTTTAGTTGCTATCGAGTATCGACAATTACTATTGCTTAATAAACTCACGGTAAAACCACTGGCCGTGCAACAATAAAACAATACTTTAAAGTAAACTTGGCCTTTTATTGTCCCGAAATTAGCACTTGTTGTTACTTATACTCATAAAGCGCAAGCAATAACTGTCGTCACAAAATACATCGCCTTCCATTTACAAAATTGCTGACACTTATGTATTCTAATTAAGCTATATTTACACAACAAAATTTAAGCCTTGTTGGTAGCACTTCTTTAATCGCATTGATTAATAAATATACAATAGTTCAATTTAAAACTTTACCATTTACTCTACGAGTTACTTACTGAAAACTAAAAAAAAGTTACTTACTGAAAGCATTAAAATACATTATGAAACAGCTGAACTAGGAAATATTTACAGTTCACCTACACAAAACTAGATGGCGCTAGCTGTATCATTTCTGATGTCTAAGTACAATATTATTTTTAATAAGTATGTCAAAGCCGTGTCATGTTATCTCTGAAGTAAATAATTAATTTATATCAAGTTTAATAGGTAATCATTAATCAAATCCAATAAATAGTAATAATTTGTTGATTGATTTAGTAACGGTTAATAAATAGAATTGTTAACGAATACTGTACAAGACTTATTGCGACGGTTTCAACAGAACAATTTACAAAAAAATATATCGTGTGCCAAAATGTATGATATAATAAAATTATCACCTCGCGATCGTGTCAGAAATATTATAAATGACTGACATTTGTTTTGTCGCCTTGAAAAACGCTCTACATTTAAAATGTAAGAAAAATAAAAATTTGTTGTGTGCTACTCAATTCCAATGTTTCCTTTATGTTTTGTACCGTATTTACTTACAATTTAATTACTTTTTAGCAATGTGGAATTAAAATAAACTGATTTTTTCGAAGCTCTCAGTTTAATTTTTGTATCATGGAGTTAAACAAAAACAGACTTTTCGGAGTAAAAAAAACTTTATTAACATAATTTTTACATTATAAAACACAATTTCCATTCATAAATGAACTGTAATGACGGTTATAAAAACGTCAGTCACGTTACATAAAATAAAACTGACTATTACCATGTTAACTTCGAGACAGCCTCCTTAATCTTTCCGTGGCTGTCGGCTTTCCTGCGACCAATTATAATTTTGACAGTTGAATTTCGACATGACATGGGCCTAATCAAAACAGCATTTACACCACAAGCGGCTGACGGCTGGCGGCTGCGGTAATGACGTCTTGCGTGCTCGAAGTTTTTGTGTTTTTTCAATGAAGCTAAATTGTTTTGTTGTGAGTTTTTTGTTGGCGCGAGCTCGCGTGATGCGGGCTCTGTACTCGGCTGTTGATGGACGGCACTAATGTGTGCTAGATGTACGTTAATCAATCACTGTACATTTATTGCTTCGTTGGAAAGTCGATGATGGATGGAATTACTTGCGTTACTCGCAACGTTTTGACTTAGTAATGTCTGAATAAATATTTGTGTTCGTTTCCGAGTACGCTGCGATGTTTGTTTTTATTTTGTTGAAATTTCTAAACACTATCTCCATTATATACTTTGGGTAGTTAATTATATTTAAATGTTATAAAAAGTTTTAAAATGTATGAAAACGAAACTAAATGTTTGAGATTTCAATTAAATAAAAAAAAATCAATGAAAAAATTTTATGATTAGCGTAAATGATGATCGTCGCTCACTATTTATAACATGTAGATGAAATTTCTCTGATTTTCATAAATTATTTTTATGATGGTTATAATGGTGGAAAATGAAAAAAATTATAATTTTTTGGATATTGTATTTGAAATAATTCTTTAAATGATAAACATAGATAATATTTACACAATTCATTTGGCTGTACATAGTCTTTGTAACTTTCCGAACCACCCGCGCGGAGTTCGATCTCCGACGGCGAAATAACTTACAATACAACTATTTTAGATTGCACTATTCACTAAATTTGTCATCGCGTGATTAACACGAATTAGTCTATTGATATCACAGAAGAAAATTGGACAATACAACATTTAATGTCTTCGAACAGTCTACTGGTGCACCGCGGCTGCTCCGAGCCTCTGGCCGTACATGTAGGGCGAGTAGAACGGACCCAGAGCCGGGTTGAAGGCACCGTAGGGCGAGGCCCCGAGGCCCGCCGGGAGCCCTTTCGAGTAGGGGTGGTACCTGCTCGCGGAGAGCGGGCTCAGCGGGGCCGTCGGGTACGCGCTGCGAAGGCCGGCCGTCGTGAACAGGGGGTTCAGAGGGTTTAGGAGGGATGCCTGCGTAGAGGACGACGACACGGGAGTAGAGCCGTCGGTCGTGTGACTCCTCAGGTGCTGCAACAGCTCCTCGGAGTTGCCGAACCTCTTACCGCAGTAGGACTCCCCGACGATCCAGTTACACACGTAGGGGCGGGTCACGGAGGGTGGGTATTGTAGTCCGGCGCCCTGCTGCGATAATGCCATCGCCATGGCCAGATTATATTTTTGGTGCTCGCATTGTGTGCACCCAGCGGGACACGCGCCGTTGCTCATGAGTAGGTGGTGATTGTTCACGGAGAATTGGCACCCAGTACAATAGGGATCCTTGCACACCGGTACCAAAGTCTCGCCACCTGCGGGCGTTTTGACCCGAGCGTATCCCAGGTACGGATTCGGGGAGGATCCGGGAAAGGCGGCGGCCGCGGCGAGCATCGCGGCGTGGTGGGCGCTGAACGGGGCTCCGGCGTAGGGAGGCCTGAACGCCGGGTTGGCGTGCTGTTCCATTCCGGGTGGGCAGCAAAGGCCGGTCAGGGGATTGAATCCAGGCAAGCCCGGTAAGTTTTTGAATGCTCCAAGATGATCTTTGCCATGTCCGAGAACTTCCAGGCCCGATCTAATGATGGGGCTCGTCCCGGATGAGCTGGAGGATGACTTCTCGTTGGATGGACTGTTCTTTCCGTTCTCGGCGGTAGGAGGCGTCGATTTTCTACCGGGAGTGCTCTTCCCAGATTTCTTCTCGTCCGAGCTGTCGGAGCTGGCTTTGGACGAGGGACGAGTCTCCTCGGGTTTTTTGGTTAGCACGTTAGTTTCGTACGGTTTAAAAGCTAAATGCTTGGTGTCGGGGGTGGAACGGGGTTTGTCCGGTTTGGTTGCACTGGGGGATGACCGACTCATCGTATCACTAACACTGTTCACTGGTTTCTTCTTATCCATTTGAGGTAGCAGCGGCTTGGTCGGCAGAGTATCGGCACCGATTTGGCTGCAGGTTTGCGCTAAAAGCGCGAGCGGGCTTTTCTTAGAGTCCAACTGTAACAAGAGAAAAAAACATTAGCTATTATATATTGATTTTTTTATGATCCTTTTTATTATTATGAAAAAAAATATATTAAAAACTTATTTTAAATATTAAAAGTTAGGTCACTATGAAAAAGTGATTAAAGACTTCTTCATTTCAAATAAAAGTGAAGTGAAATTTTAATTGATGAAGAAATTGATTTTGCTAAAAAAACTTTTGAAATATAATTATACTTACAGAAGATGAAAGAGGAGACAAATAATCGGGTTGTAAATATTGATTAGGGTTTGAGGACATCATCCCTCCGTCTTCAAGCACCACCATTTGGGAACAACTTTCACGATCACTTGTACACTGTCGGCTCTACAACACTACTGCTCTGTGTGAATTTCGCGTGTATCTCCGACAGATGCGTGCGCTCAGAGCTGCGTCCGATGTGACTGTGAGCGACGAGACCCCACCAGCGACGACGTTTCGTCGCCCCTCGCCCCTTCCCCCGCGAGAACGAGACGGAACGAGCCGAGGTCTCCGTTAGAGGAGTAGCGCTATATCTCTCCGCTGCAGCGCTCGGTCATAAAAAATAAAGCGGAAACGACACATAGCTGCATTGCGGTAGGGGAAAAAGGAAAGGCGGCACGGTCGGCGGGTGCGGATTGAGACGTGCGACGGCGGCGGCGGCGAGCCACCCATGACGGCGTCGCTTTGAGCCGCCGCTCCGCGACTCTACCTGCCCGCTCTACACTTTTTGTTTCGTGCCACTTTTATTACGCTTTCGACGCTCCTCTCGCCGGCGCTTTGCCGCTGACATATTCGAAACTACTTACTCTTTTACGGTCGCCTTTGTTCTGGGACGTAGAGTTCAAAGGGGAAAAATTGATCCGTCCCACGTAACCGTTTGACGCGTGGAGTGCTCACGGTCGTCGCGTTCGCTATTTCTGTCCCGATATTTCGCTGTCACATCTGGTGGAGTCGACGTTGTTCCGACACTAAAACCTGTCAAACATCACCGGCGGGGTCGCCAGTGATCAAATTAAATATGTCAATTTCGGTACCCATATCAACAGCTGCGAGCGACGTCGGCCCTTTAGAAATATTGCTTATTGTGTCCAAACAAAGATACTAAGTATAACGTATGGGCGGACGACAGAGGTCGTAAATAACGCGGCGGGTTGTAATATATTTGACAGTGCGCGGACATGCGAAACAAAAAACATGTTTATTGCGATACGGGCCGGCCGGGCTCACTATAAATTGGGGACGTAGGCATTTTAGTGTTTGGTTAGGATAGGCGCCTTTCTATTTGCTGTTAGTCTACTTCGTGACTTAGCTAACTACCACCTGCGCCGCGTCTACTTCTTATTGTATTACAACGACGTCTTATTTAACTCTATTCTAGATTATATTATTAAATAAAACCCAACCTTCTTCACGTTTGTTATTCAAACTTTTCCAATATCTTTCCAATGGATTGAGACAGATGTTACATTATGCTTAGTAGTATTTGAGTTTTACTTTATTACTGTATTTTTTAAATTAAATGTTTGTTTTGTGATAGAAAATATAACATAACTTCCTGTTATGTTATATTTCCCCTTTTAGTACATTATCAGGCACTGTATTAGGGTTTGGGCCCCGGGTAGATAGTGGTGTGATAAGGCGATTAACTTAATCGATTTATTGGTTCGTAGGTGATCGATGATAAGATTTATTTTATGGTTAGTTCATGTGAGTCAATAGTCAATATAAACCTCATGTCCCTAATTTTAGTGTAACTCGATATTAGGCTCTATTTAGTATTCGAATAAAATATAAACTCCCTTATTCATAAAAATATTTAAACTGTTTAGCTAATCAAGATTCGCTGTTCCTTTCTGTCCTGTGGCGTTTTTAATATCCCAGAAAAGGACAACCCATCTTTATTTGTTAAACAGTGTTTAAATATTTAATTATATTTATTTTTTAGCAGAATTTTAGTAAATATTCATGACTTCTTCCAATATTATACAAATAGCAAGCGAATTTGGATACATACTAATAGTATAAGTTCGAAAGTGTGTCTGACTATCTAGCATTTATCTGTATTTTCATTCCGGAAAAATGTACGGTTCCCGCGTGATAAACGAATTTAGGCGCAACGGAGTTGAGGGCACCATCTTGTTTGATAGACGACCTCTGTGTCACAGTTAGTAAGCATGTTGTTAACTCAAGCCGGGGATCGCTGGTTCGAATCCCGCCGACGGAGCAAAAGTTTTACAATGCTCCTGGGTCTTGCATGTGTATTATGTAATATAAATCTTAAATATGTGTCTAGTATAAAAAGTATTAAATATATTTGCTTTGTCTGGTACTTGTAACACAAGTCATTCAGGTACTTAGCAAGGGACCAGACTGACGTGGTTTGAAGCGTCCATAGGTATTATTATTATTATTATATTATGTGCATTTTTTTTCGTGGATAGAGTGGTGGGAATGTGTGGTGGGCCAAAGCCCGTATACATATGTTATCATAGACAATACTATCCAAGCTATCAGGTTCAAAGCTAAACAAACTTGCAAAATTATAATCGGAGAGGCATTACAACAGCAATCATGTAAATTATAATGGTTGGCTGGACATAGTTTTGGGGCCGGACGCAGTGACGCATGACAGAGGTAATGGCTTTACAAAATGCAATATCCGAAGCCAATTCCACGTCAATATAAATTACTGGCGTGTAAACACCTCTAATTATTGACAGGCTGATACAACACAAAAAAGCCAGCAAAAAGTTCCGAAAGGACGTGTGGTTGTTAGGAACGGTTACACGGTAGAGTGGTAGAGGAAAATGGGATTCGTTGTTAAATTTTATTTCTATTTTAAATTTAGATATGTTGTTCTAGAAATGCAAGAACTGTATTCGCCAGATTTCCTTTTTCATAAATAAATTTTATGGTCTCTAAATTTATATAGAACCGGATGAGAAAGTGTCATTTAGGGTGTATTTTAAATTTTGATATTAATATTACAAAACTTTAACTCAGTGGTCAACGCAAATGTTAGTTAGTGTCTATAATATTAATGATGAAACATTGAATGAGAATGAAGATCTGTTTAGGAATCATCATACAGTTTTAATTAAGACCAAAGGTCGAATCAAATTTTAATGTCATGTTTACAAATTCATCACTGTCAGATTTTATGTTGACCATTAGTCAGAAATTAACATTAATTAGTAATAAAACGAAGACGTAATAAATATAATGTCAAAGATAGAGATTTGGCAGGCAATTAATTAAGTTAATACAGGTAACATTTAATGGACGGAAATTAAATTTAATATAATAATAAAAACACGCTAAGCAAATTGAAAAAAAAAACGAATAAAGTTGATCTATTGCAACAATTTGGTAAATAGACGTAATAAACATTTAGTTCTACCCACTCATAGAACAAGACATTCGAAGGATTAATAGACCAATATCCTTTGCAATAACTTTTTACATAAAAATTTATGTTTGTTGACTAAGTAGAGGCTAAAGCGTTATAGTTAAAATAAGATAAACATATTACTATTATTTCAATACAAAATAGTTATTCTTTGAGAAATCTCCAACTTGATTAACAATTTGAACTTGGAAAGCGATTCAGAAAAGTTATTTACTCGACGTCTAGTCAAATCTATTAAATCCAAATTAACAGTACGCAGGTAACAACACAGAGCACCGTCCACAGATAATACTCGGATGTAATATTCAAAAGAAAGAGGACGCCATTGTCGAAGCGGATGCGGGGAGATCAAAGCCGCCGACAAATTGCTGTTTACAGTAAAAAAAAAACATGGCTGTCGTTCCCAACAAAATGGTTCGTCTCAAATAATTTGTTTGGATATGCATCGGATGACGCCTCCACTAATTTTATGTTTAAAATGTTTTAGCGAGCTGAGGTCGAATGTGTTGAGAAATTAGAGGTAATTATAACAACTTACGCTACGATACTTTAGGTAAGGTTACTTAAAATATGTTGTAGTTAAATTTGTAATTTAAAGGAAGAGTGACATTAATTATAAGTTAATCTAACAAACTGTTTTACATGCAAAGTTTAAATGTTCATCTTACTAGCATCTGCTTGCGGTTTCCCTCGCATGAAATTTGAAAATCACATCATTTTTCCAAGACTGTGAAAGTGACTTATGTTACTCTCTTGAACATCTATGCCGTAAAAGTACATCCAAAAAATCAAGTCGATTCGAAAGAGCTTCGTTAGGGGTTAATGGCGGTCACTCGCACAATCAAATCTTCCCATTTATAATATCAGTACTGATGGTAATAGAAAGAGTTATATTATTATTGCAAACTGTTTTCAATGACTTTTTAAGAGTAAAATATTTAACAACTAGTTAGTATCTATTTTAGTTTTTTAGTTTACCTATAATTTTATTATTTAAATGATTTTATGCATAAAATGATATTTTTATTGTGTGAATATATTTATTGTTAGGAACTTGAACTGTACACTCAATAGGCCATATTTGATTGTTGTGTTAGCACGTTTTTACCTAGAAAGTGGTCTCTAATTGAATGCTTAGTATGCCGACGACTGTACAGTCGGTGCCAGATTTATTTTCTTATTTTTACTCCTTATACTTTTATATGATTACCACCTAAAAAGTATCATATTATGTCAAAACAGCTATAAATTGGAATAGGATATACATTTTTTATATAAAATTATATTGCAATTGTTTTGATTTTCTTTAAAATAGGGGTTTCAACTCTTAGGACGTGGGTATGGTTAAATTATTGGTCAGAAATAGATGCATCATTCATTCAAATTCTAAACGAACATTTACAATTTAATGATATATATTTATGAAACAAAAAAGAAAGGGGTCATAAAACTTAACCGTGCCTTTTACTATCTCATAAGCTTTAAGGCACATTAACTTGTTAGTTCAAGATATTATTTATTTCTGAGTGTACCCCGTTTGGGGCATCAAAACAGAAATATTTGCTTAACACAAACCAATAGTCCATACTCGTGAGTCATGAGCCATAAAGCCCAGACCTCCCAGACTCAACGTCCATAAAATTCCTTGCATCCTCTAAATTTTATATTTTTATAACTTAGAATATTCCTTTGTTATAATTCCTTTTCGTGAAGCCGACGGTAAAACTTTAATAAACGTTTTCTGCTCACTGATCAGTAAGTCTCAGTTTTATTTCAAAATTACATAATATTCCATATTCTCATTTGTTTTTATTAGGTAGATAAGATATATTACGTTAATTTTTCTATAAAATATAGCACAATAATAAACACAAAATTTAAATACAACAGTCATATATTATCTTGGACTGTTTTCCGCTAGTAGTAACTATGAGATTGAATTAAAAACATTTAACTTAAAAAATCTGTATATTTAGACATCAATAACACAATCAAGGATTATTCATCACATGAAAATAGAAATATTCAATCGGTTAACGGCGCTAGGTAATAGGATTCAGGAGGAGACAGACACAAAAAGCATGCAGCAATAAATAACAGGTGGGGCGAAATAAATATCTGGCAGTATTTACCGCCGCAATAAACTCCGGCTTTGTGGGACGCCGCCGCCGTAAATAATAAGCCATCGCCTTGTAACACTTGTTTGGGGCCACTACACGCTAACAGATTTTGTTCAGGCTTTAGATAAATTGATTGCGTTCAAAATTTAATAAATTCGAAAAGATTCGGTGTACATTTTCGCTTGGTATGTTAGCATTTGGAATTAATGTGTTGGTTGAAAAGAGCGCTATTTATAGTTATTTAGTGCTAATTTTACATGAAGTTTAAACTAAACCTCAGTCACTCGATTAATAGGAAATGTTTAGGATATCTTGGATATTACTAAGTTTTCGTGACTTGTAGGCATTACATCTTTATTTGAATGAAAAACAAGAAAGTAAGGAAGGTGTTGTAAATCATATTGTGGAGCCCTAAACGCAGCGGCCCTTTTAGTGATCCTTGCGGGACGCCATTGCGCCAATTGTATTCACGTACAATACGAAATTAGGACTCCAGTTGTAACGCTTGTGTAATGGCCTCGAATGCATCGGTAAAGTCAAAAGTTATGAAACAATAGTAAACGACGCCTACACTAAGTGACAATTGTTTTAGTTTTTTCTCTGGAACAAAAGACAGAATAATATGAGACCTGACACAATACTTCTATCTCTATACACTGCGCGTCATTTCAATGTGCGAATACACCGACAACATTTTATTATACTTTCAAATATTTTGCCAAAAATGTACCTACGTCGTAAAAGGTTGCAAAATTTTTCACATTTTTGTTTCCTTTCTTTAAAATTACCTACTGCATATTTACTTTCATTCGACACAGACTTTTTTAACATTATTGATAATTATTATTCAGCCAGATTGTATTAAAAAGTGGAAGAAATTTAAGTCTCAGATCAAAAAGTGCTGGTCCTTGATGATGTGATTTAAAAAAAAAGAGAGATCTAGCCTTAGACATCAAAAACATTCACACCAGTAAACAAACATACAGTGAATTATAATCGTGAACTTGTATCTATAACCAGTTCCCCATTACACGCCATTGTGGTGGTCGATAGAAATAAATTTGTTAATCTTCAAATCATAATAAAGCTTTTGACATAAATTATTTATTCGTCTCACACAATAAACCGTATGAAATATGCTATATGAATAAACTTATCATAACAATAAAAACCAGAAGCTCTTAAATGGAACTCGTAAACGGACGTCAAACATTAAATAACCACGTTAAACATCTTCTATGAAATCGTCTAGCTCGGGCACTGTCGCAGGGACGTTACGTGAGTCTTGTGCCTTTCGAGATAGAAGCCGGTTTACAATAGCTTTTGATTTTCGAATGAAAAATGTTTATTTGTCCGGACCTGGTGATATTTATAACAAACAGGACCCCTAGCATGTGTTTAAAAAATGTAATTTAATCTCTACACTGGCAACCCTTTTAAATCTTTTTTCGTTATATTTATGATATTGACGGTTTTTGAAAAAAAAAACGTATATGAATCCCCGCATTATCTAAATAGTGATGTATTTTTTTAAGGTTGAGATAACACATGTCAACAAAATGGTTCAGTATTTATTTTAGGGATTTTAGTGGGTTTTTATAGCGTCACGTCTTATTTCTGTTTCATGTATGTGGTTGAAAACGATATTTTAACTTTTTGCCCTTTTTCTTTCAAACTAAACCATATGTCACATTTATCCAGTAACTACGTGTTATTTTATTACATAATACGTATTATATTATGTGATTCTATTCTATTATCTGATTCCCAATTTTCATTGAGATTCACACCCACGTGTCTAAGTTCGTTATTGTATGGTCTGTGTCGTATCTATCATCTCTATCATTTATCTTCAAATGACTGTTACTGTAATACGATATTGTATTCAAATATCTGTAAAAGGGCAAAAAATTCAATTCAGTTCAATCTGTCTGATAAGTGAAGATGAATCGACTTATTTATTACATTATTTAATTTCATTGTACACGTACTTTAGACCCTAAAAACTTTTCATATGATCTTAGTTCAATGATAGTCTTTATTTTCTTTTTAAAGTTAAGTAGAATTCTTACTTGTTTATTTAAACATTATTAAAGGCATAAAATTATTTATATTATATTTCTAAACCTGAGATGAGAACGAGCAACCATTGCTTACTCGAATTATATTAGTCTCGGCTACCCTTACAAATTTTGTCTTTCAAAATAGTGAATATGATCTGTCTTTTATTGAAAGGGCTGGAATCCAAGTTTTTAAGACTTTAAATAAAAAAGTAGCCTTACCTTTTATGAAACAGGGATCATTTTCGAGTGCTGAAGTTCATTTATTGAGTATTTAAATTTGTAATGTGATCATTTATATTCTGATGTGCTTTCATGAGAACTAAAAGAATTGTTGAAGATTATTTTATATTTAAGGGTACTTTTACGATGAGTCTTTACAAGTTAATAGTTGAATAATGAATTAACTTGTAAATTCAAATTTTAACTGAAAATAAAACGGCACATATTATAATGGAGCTTTTAAAGGTTCCGCAGCAAAAATAGCAAAAAACGGAACCCATGGAAATAAAAATTTTAAATATGTGTATAGTATGAAAGTATTAAATATATTTTCGTTGTCTGGTAACTGTAACACAAGTCCCTCGGGTAATTAGCACAGGGCCAGATTGACGTGGTGTTAAACGTCCACAAATATTATTATTATTTATGATATCTGAAACGGAAAAAAATATAGCAAGTAAAGGCTACGTAATTATCTTACAAAATAAATTAATTAACACATAGCAATATAATATTTTCATAAAAAGAAACGAAACATTAAAATAAGGCAATTTACTGAGTATCTTACAAATTGCAAATAAAAATTTGGAGGCCAGTAATACAGAAAGCATTGACTTGTGTTTGCTTGTAGAAATAACGTTTAGTTTCCACAAACACTAAAACACAAAAGGTCAACGGAAGAAGGCAATTCCGCGCACAAAACGAAACCCTATTCCTTATTTACACTCCATAAATGTTATCTCTTACACGAGGGACATGTTATAAAATATAGATGTAACATGATATATGAGTAAAAGTTAGTCTGTGTCTAAAACTACATACAAAAATTATATCTGAAGGCTTAAGGCCCTCGGATATAATTAGCGAAGACACAATATTTTAATCATAATTAAACAATATTTTATATTTTATACGATGACTATGGAAACGAAATTAGTATTGAAATGATGTAATAACTAAGTAATTTTAAAATTATTCACTTTTTATTAAGATATATTTGCGGATGTAGAGTTTACATACATCAAAGCCTTAAAACACACGTAGGCGCAATATTTTTGTACAAATATTCAAATAACACCGAAGAAAAGCAAATATATTAATCACATCAAGGCAATTAAATATTTTTATCTAAATAAGTTTAAACAAATATGCTTTGTGACAACGGTGTTGGTTCTCGGATAATATTCAAATATTTTCTCAAATGTGTCAACATGTCGAAATTTATGGTCGTATGAATCCATTATAACTGACAAGGACACTCTTAATTATGTACAGAATGAAATACGAGGCATTACATCCACCGAATATTTTATCATCGTGTTAGGTGAAACAGCACATACAAAAGAAGCAATGTGCATCTTTACAATGGAAAATGTCGAAGTGACGATAAAGAAAGTTGCGAAAACGTGTGAAAAATGTTTTGACATAAATGAAATATAACAATTCAAGGCCAAGCAAATAGTGAGTTGAAACGAAAAGATGGAGGTTATACAATGATTTGTAACGATGATAATGTGACATGAGTACAAAAGTTTTACTGACTGAAGATTGTTTTACAGACTGTCATAAAGATGTGTTATATTTATCATGTTTTTAAGAGTTTCCTTATACTATATGGCCATTTCGACCTTAACGATGTCATTGTAGACAGCGAGGATTACAACTAATTTCCTAATGAGTTCTTGAATAAATTTTAAATTGGAAACATAATCCGTATAAAAAGTTAACTATACGTTTACCTGTATGATTTTATCAGTAATGATACAACATACAGAAATATACCGAAGTTGACACACAAAACGAAAAAGATAAATGTAAATGATATCCAAAACGTAAAAAGAAAAGTCTCAAACGGAAACAACAAATTTTGTATTCAAAAAAGTACACTTAACGATTTAAAATTTAATAACGTGTATTAGCGTTCCCTCTCGTTCCCTATTTATTTTTGCTGGAACATAAATTTAAATAAACACATTCGCGACAGACGCGAGCGAGTCCAAGTGAAATTACCGGAGCTCCCGGATCCGTGTGCATGAAAAATTCATTCAAAACAAAACAAGAGGGAGACGAGAGTAATAATTTGAATAAATATCAAGGAGCATAGTGACGTGACAAAAGCGAAGTCAGCCAGGCGTGTTTATGTGTTGTGATGGCGTAATTTGCCAGTAAAAGTTTGTGGGGAGCACGTAATGCGAGATGACGTCTTCACACACGCAAAAAATGTTATTAAGTTTTAAGGACGCGTCTCGTACGCGACGGGCTGACATTTTTCTCGTAAATTATTTCCATTCCAGTGAAGATCGACCCGACTAGACATTTTACATCGGAAGATTGGCCCGGATCATCCCGATTACCGCTTCGTTCGCATGATTCTAAAGAAGCGTAGATTAGAACTCATAAGCCACATCCCTTCCGAGAAGGCCCCACATAAAAGGGTGCTAAGTGTTCTCGCAAACACAAAAATAATAACAAAATCCCTGTGTATTTTGACAACATAATACTCGATGGACACAAAAGCCGTCACGTCACGAGCAATCGGTTTCGCTTCCCCGCCGCCCTTTGAGTAGGGTCCCGAACAGGTTTCGCAAATAATTTATTAAAAACTTTTTTGTCCCCGATCCGGCAGTCGGCTGTGCTACCGTTTGACGGGATCAGCGTTGAAAGATTTCTTGCGGATTATAATTGACAGGATCTTTGTTGATTTTAACAATGGATTTTAATATAAATTGACGTATTGTGCTGCTCGCCAGATTAGCCGAACGGCTGAGTACGTTTCATGACCGAATAATACACCGACGAGAAACATAATTGAATCCTACGATTAGAGAAACGTTTTTCTGGTTAAATTTACTTCAATGTGTTTCCCGAAGCTGCTGGCAGATTAGACGTAAGACACTCAAACTTAAATATCTTTTGTTAACCAAAACCACATTCAAACTTTCTTGTAACGTTTGGATTATCCGCCGCAATTTCGAGAAATATGCTTTTTAGTAATAGGTACACTTTCTGAATTAACTTTCAAGATTAGGATTTTAAATTTAATAGGATTTCCTATTGTATCCTATATATTTTAAACGCAATTGCCAGAACACATTATTTTGTTTTTTATTTTGTCAAAATTAGATCTCCTGCTTAAACGACACGTACCATGGACTACCCTAATAAAATTGACTTGATGTTTTGGTGTCTCCAAAATTTTCTTTTAAAAAAATACTTATTTCTTTAAAATTTTCTTCGAAAATTAATATCTGGTGTATTTTCTTCACGTCAATCACCTCGTTCATCACCTATGGCATTTTATACAAGGTGATTGGCAGCGACGTGCACCTGCTCACAGACAATCAGTAACAGTCAGCGTGGGATTAATCGCATGGATCACTCAACGTCGCACTTAGTATGTTTAGCTTAACCTCTGCACGTCTGACGAATGGGTCTTACAGTGAAGACAGTGCCGACTGTCTTCACTTTATTGTGTTTTAATTACGTAGATTTTCATATTCATATTGTGTTTTCAAATATATTCAAAAACTCGTTAATCCTTTAGAACCACACTTAAATTTTACTTGAGTAAAACATGTTTTAACTATACTTGCATAAGTAATTTTTACATTGAGTCAGTAACTGACGTCAGTGCAGGTGCCGAAAACTGACTTATACTATTTAAAGTCTATAGCACGTCAGAAATCAAATTGAGAGCACTGTACTGTCTCTTGAAATCAATTTATACGATGGCAATTGGTACTGCCAGGCCGCTGCCGCCAACCAGTTACTGACTCAATGTAAATCAGACATTATGCCTTTATTCAATGTTTTACTAAATTTGAAAACAAAAATTCGGCCATAGTGACACACACACAAATAAATATTACGCAATATTTTTCTTTTATTTATGTAACCATTTTTATCTGTAGGTTGGTGGTTGTATGTAACTACTTTATTTACTTTAATATATTTGCATTATTAATTTTCTTGATAACGACGCTTAAAAACATAGAGTAATTAAAAGCTATTAACGGTTAATATTGTTTAATATTGTTTACGCATCATACATGCCATTGAATGTAATATTAGAAACAATGTGGAGAATTTCTACTACCGTTTTACATGTACATATTCTTACACATACATATTTTGTACTAGACACATATTGTTTGGAATTCTAAAATTTTAAATTTTCTATTAAACACAAATAATATAGAATAGTGCACACCAAGCAGTACAGCATCACATGATTTAACCCCACACTAAGTCGAACTTGCGTTATGCAAAAGAAGTTAAAATGATAAGAGATATTGAAGAAATAACAATTTATCATAGAACGTGTACATAAATCAGGTTATATCAAGAGAACTCCAACAATAAATTGTTGGGACGCATCATTAAACAACTTATTCGGGCGGTCGTTAGTGAAGATGTCGACATATTTATTGTACCGGGCCCGTGTAAGCGCGGGAGATTTACCATTCACGACCTGACGTTTCCTTTGAATCATGCTGGTGACAATGAAATCGATCTACGCCCACCCAGGCTGTTAGGAACGTTTCTCGGAACATTCGTTACCCGTAGATCTGACAGTAGGGTTCACCCGTTTGTTTATGCGTTTGCTGAACTTTTATTGCAGCTCGTAAATCGATAATTGCGTTTCCACAAAGAGCAAATGTGTGTGTGTACTGTCAAAAGTATGTAAAACAAGCGTGAACGAAAAACATATGTAAATTTTTTAAAATTAAGTAAGATAGTAAGAAAAAATAAAGTTGAATAAAATTGCCGCAAAGGTTTAAAATGAAATGAAATTTGCAGATTTAAAATCGAGCTCAAGCCTTTCGATAAAAAGGCGACAGTAACTGGCAAATTAATCGGCGTGATTCCGATTCCACAGTTCCAACAGAATAGAAAAATTATCATTGAATACATATTTTTTGCTGCTCCAGTAGGTTGGAATTTCCAGTTTCCAACAATAAATTGTGATCGAATAGTTACAAGAAACCTTTTTATTGCTGAGTGGTATCTCCGTCCAATTAACTTTTTGCACGGATAAATTAGCCTAATTGATTTTCAACGCGATTGCTTTTTATCAATAATGAGCGACCACGTAAAAAGGTAACCCCGGGAAAGAGAAACTTAATAATAATAAGATATAGAGACTTTTCAGCAAACTAACGTTAAAAAGATTATAAGAATACAGCCAATTTTCTCGTTACCAAACATATTGTTATGATTGCTTTGACGCATTTTATGTACCATTAAGACAAGGCACCAGCAAGAATTTTTTCAAGCAGATATGTTTACAATGCCCTATGAATGTACTAGTAATTCTCTAATGCTGTTCATTAATATCGATTACCGACTGTTGAATTTAGTTACCTACACCGCTACTCTTAGTTTTAATGGTACACAGCAAGTTAAGCAGGGGTTTTGGTGAAATCTATATTTGTCGATTCAATTCTCAAGATAATTCTCCATTTTGTCAATAAAGCCTGAAGCACTAGTGATTTCGCCGAGATTAAGCACAATGTAGCTATTCCTGCCGACCCTAGAGCCAGGGGCGCTGAATATGAATGCAACTGTCACCGCGTACAGTGACGCGACTGACATACACAATGGCTGGTGATGAACGCGCGCAAAAACCGCGTACGTGCTCCGACGGCTCTGAGTTATTGCTTCTTCATCCCGCGCACGTCCAGACCGCCATTGTGCCATCATCATCGAGCATCCGGTGACCACTTTATGAGGTCGAATTTACAAACTATCATTATGGCGAGTTACATTATCCATCTATATGTACCATGTTTTTGCAAATAAACGATCTTGTTCTCAAAACTCTTTCTATGTCTCCAAAACTACTATGAATTTACCTACCTTGATAAATTTTTGTTGCACAGAATGCAACTATTATGATGCTGCAATATATTGCAAGTTATAACTTGTCATAGTGTTTACGCCCTCTAGGGCAACTTGTCATTGTCTACACTATGAAAAGTTATATAACATATAAATAATTTTGTGCATAAAAATGTAAGATAAATTGCTTCAATAAACATAGACAACAGAAGGTGGATTTAAATTTAGTGTCAGTATTACACGAAGCAGAAGTTTTTAAAGACATCGAAATAATAATTTCAAAATTGGCTGCGTTTTTCGTGTACCTTTTCTCTCATAACAATGATTGAGAACATAATTTATAAAGTGTATTCATTCAGGAAATATATAATATTTTAAATTGTTATGCTTGAAACCATTTTATAACAGAATGTTTGATATTCTGTTTTCAAAAAGTTAAAAAGTTTATTTCGCTTCCAAAATTTCTGATTATAATTTAATATAGTAAAATATTTCATTTATTTATAGTATATGCATTCAGCAAATGTATTTTAAATCGTTATGCTTGAAACCATTTCATAACAGAATATTTGATATTCCGTTTTCAAAAATTAAAAAAATTGAAATTTATTTCGTTTCCAAAATACAGCTGCTCAATTATACAATCCAGTAATATATTGTTATATTCTAATTGCTACCATTTCGAGAGGAAAAAGAGGATGAAGCCTCTGATTGACGAAGGCTGTTGTCCGTTTACGGCGAGACAAAGGTATCGGCACAAACATCAGACGTCGCTCGTCAGACGTCACTTTCGAACGACGAGAACGTCGAGAGAAACACACTGGTGGATTTAGTATCACCGTGTATCACCTAAAACTTGCAACGATATTTTTAAGAGGATTTAAAAACTGCAATAGTTTTAAGATCGTCTCTAATAAAAATTGGTGAAGTTAAAATATTACATATAGTAGAGACAAAGACGAGATCGATGACAGCTCCGTTGCGCCAAAATTCATTTATCGTGCGGGAGCCGTAAACTTTTTCTCAATGAAATGTATCATATGTCCTTCCACAGGACTCAAAGTATAAAATTAATCTAGCGGTTTGGGGGTGAAGAGGTAACAGACAGACAAATAGAAAGACAGACACATGATGGAATAAAGAGTTTGCGTACTTCTAATTATGAAAGTAAAATTAATAAATCAATAACAAATAGACATGAATAATAAAGTATTTTTTTAATATATTTTAATATATTTAGTTACACACTAAAAGTTTAAATAAAACTTTAATTAATTTGTAGGATGGAATATTTGATAAAATAATACTCACATAAAACACTAAATCTACTTTCAGCTCGATGTCGAATAATTTTTAAGACCAGCTAGGTATAAACCTGAAGATTACAACGCTTATAATCTTTGTATAATCTACTTTAATAAATTGTTTTAATGCTCAGTTCTAAGAGCCTACAAATCCTACAAAATAGTATTTGCTTAGCTTAGTTTTGAGTGCTGATTACAATAAGTTCTTCTACCATGATGGCAAAATATTTTTAAATGAGAGATCATTTCATTAAGTCTGGCTACTATAAGTAGAACCTGAAAAAAAACCTTCCAAATTTAAAAATTCTGTAGATGGTATCACACATGTCACACATCAATGTAAGAAAATTTTAGTGTAAAGTAATACAATTTATCTCCGGTTTAGAATCCTACGAAAGTTTGTTAACTTCTTAGTCAATTGATTAACTTACCGATCTTATTATTTTCCGGTGACATCTATACATATAATAAAACAGTAAAATTTAGAGTTTCTGAATATTTTTACAAAATAATCAATGTGGGAGTGCTAAGGAACAGTAATAGAACGCATATCGACAAAAAAAGTTGTGTGTTTGTCTGTTTGTACGCGTAATCTCAGGCCATACTGGACGGATATTTTTATTTTGTCTAAATAGCTACGGTTTGCACAACATATCGAATACTTTTTATTCCGGGAAAATGTGCGGTTCCCGCGTGATATACAAACTTTTGCGATACGAAGTTGCGGCCACTAACTAGTATATATTAAGATATTGTTGAGAATAGGCATTTAGGTTTAAGTCCAAAATCAGCCAGTGTAGTGAGAGCGATAGTACGGTGAGTGACAGTGACGGACGGCGCGCGGTGGAGACTAGACATGGTAATAGCCGCTTACCATATAATAACTCCGGCGACTGTACTTCGGACCGTCTGTCTCTGATCTGACGGTCATTGATGATCTGGAATTTCGATTCCAGTGATCAAATCAAAATCTTTTTTATTCGAAATAAGCACTTAAGTACAATTTCTGAACGTCGAGACTACGGTGCCTACCATTGCGCCGGTCCGGGAACTAACCCGGCGAGAAGAACCGGCGTAAGAAACTCGCACGGGTTCATCTTTTACCGAAAGAAAAGATGGAAAATAACAATAGGATATCTTAAAGCTGATGTAACAAATTATATTGTTTAAGATAATCAAATTAATATGTATAATATATTACAATGTATTGAAACTTGATTATAAATTAATAAAAAAAAAAACAAAGTTACATAATTGTAAGTCAACACTTTCAATATTATACAGAAGCAGCCTGGCAAACAGCCATGCTACTCCCAGGATGTGCTGTCGTTAATAAGATTATTATTTTATAGTGAGCTTTAGCACGCAAACGTTCTTTTACGAATTTTAAAAACTTGTTTATAGAAAGATTTTGAACGTTTCCAGAAAACGTTCAAAATCTTTAGTTTTATTGTAAAGACCTTAAAAGATTTACTTAGATAATACAAGACTATGGTCCTAAAATGATAAAGTTACTAACACCCTTATTCATAAATATATTTGAACAATGTTTAACTAATCAATATTCGCAGTCCTTTTCTGGAATATTGAAAACGTCACACGTCAGAAAAGGGACACGCAATCTTCATTAGTTAAACACTGTTTAAATATTTTTATGAATAAGGGGGTCATAATTTAAAATCACTAATTAATTTAATTATATTATTTTTATTGTTCACACTTACTAAAAGATTAAGGCCGTTTGTCTACGGCACGCTATCACTGCTGCATTACAAGAACATTACGTTCAATTTTACTACGCCACTACAGAGCAGCGACGACGTGGGCGATCGTGGGCGTCTTATCGTCGTGCTCAATGATTCTACTCTGGTAGTTTCGACTTTCCAAAAGTGTCCTTGATGAACTGGTTTTGAATAAAAACACTTTGACTTTGACTTTGTCTAAATCATAAAGTGGCATTTTATCGGTCCAAAATAATCTACAAATCCGGTGGACAAACGGCCAAAGCGAACAGTGTTCGTTATCATGTCTCTAAGCTCTCAGTTACACTTACAACGTATATCTTTTGTTTCTACTTGTTTAATAATAAATCTTTTTGTTTCGAAGCTTTTATATTGAAATTTGAACGATTCTGTCACATCCGATATGGTCTAGTGGCTAGGATACCTGGCTCTCACCCAGGAGGCTCGGGTTCGATTCCCGGTATCGGA
>JAOTAV010000031.1:2010246-2022256 GCA_026546445.1 Cyclargus thomasi | reverse complement strand
CCAACCTAGTTTTTTCTTTCTCTAATGTATGTATTTCTATAAGCAAATAAAGAATAAATAAATAAATAAATAAATAACAAGTAAGTATTGACTATTAATTCGCAAATTTCTTTCATATCTGTGGGTCTTCGTGGTTGACCACTGTCAATCCTGACGACATAGGAGATGCAGTGGTGGGCCAAAGCCCGTTTTATTATTATATAAAAATTTTATGTGTCCAAAATAATCTCGTTGATAAAATGCAATTGCACTTTATAATAAAACTGGTTGATGGCCGCAACTTCGTTGCGCGTAAACTGGTTGATGGCCGCAACTTCGTTGCGCGTAAACTGGTTGATGGCCGCAACTTCGTTGCGCGTAAACTTGTATATCATGGGAACCGTACATTTCCCCGGGATAAAAAGTATCTTATGTATTGCCTGCCTAGACTTAAATAATAAAATATTTATTCGAATCCGTTCAGTAGTTCCGGAGACTAGCGCGTACAAGCGGAAAATATTTTTTTGTCGATTTGTGTTCCATTACTGTTCCTAAGCCCCCCCACATTGATTAGTTTGTAAAAATAATGATTGTGCAGACACGCCAATTTTACTATTTTATTATATATAGATTGTGATGCCTTTTCTTGCGTTTGTTGATAGCAATAAAATATGGTGTTATTATAGTTACGTACACGAAATTGTACATTTTGTATTTTTGGACTACTGATAAAATTTAAACTTTATTAAAATTTAAATGAGCTAATTAAACTGCAACTTGAAAATAACATTAAAATGGTGTCATATAAATAAAATAGATAAAACCTAATACAGAGCGTAACAAAAGTATTTAACATTTTTATGGTATTTAGGCAAGCGAGCAGACGGGTTACCTGATGGTAGAAAAGTGCCGTCGCCGATGGACACTCGCGACATTCAAAGAGTTGTGAATGCGTTGCCGGCCTTTATGAGAGAATACGGAATGGGAATAGGGATAGGGGATTCACTCACTGAACGAAACACAGCACAACGCCGTTTCACGTCAGTTTTCTGTTAGGCCGTGGTAGGCATGGCTCTCACTGCAATGAGCATCCGTATTATCTATTAGAGATCGCAAAATGTCTCATTGGTACACGCCTCCACCGGGGTTCGAACCCGCACCCTCTCGAGTGCGAACCAAAGGTCTCAACTCTTACCCACTAGGCCACGGACGCTCTAAAAGGTGATATTACTTCAAAGTGTGTACGTGTTTCTTGCATAGAATTAACCGTGAAAATACCAGCGCTGGAAGCGAAAAAGTTTTGCCCATACAGATCACAAAAAAAAAAACTTTCTGCGTTACCAGTTAACTGCGTACATCCCCTAAAACATGCGTAGAATCAGTCGCAGGTTTTTTCGCGTCGCGTTTCCTCTCGGTGTGTACCGACCCTTATGTAATATCGTATTACCACTTTACGAATTCAATGTTCATGTTGATATTTAACGATGTCTGGTTTTTATCTTGTTTACTATGACATTTTCTAGACGCATTTAAATGATAGGACTTAATTAAACAACCTTAGGTGTCATTAGGTCGTTAGCTAATAAATTAGTAAACGTGGAGCTATTAGTGACTAGCTGCAGTGAAAAGCCTATGTGGTAATCTAGAATACCAGCTAGCTCTTTGCCAAATTTTATCAAAATCGGTCTAGCCGTTTAAGCGTGAAAAGGTAACAAACATACACACTCACAAATTTGCAAGTTTTAACGCATTTATAAACGTGGAGCTATTAGTTTTAGCGATTAGGAATAAGGAACACACATTAAAAATATTTTCCGTTTTACAAATGCAACACCAGGAACGTGTTTTTTGTTATTTTATATTACCATCAATTTTTTTGTGTTCATAAGAACTGACAATAAAAAGATGATTTTCTTCAGCACATCCCGATCACAAACAACATGATACCGCTACAGCTTAAAAATCCTTAAAAAATTCACAAACCACACAAGGTGTCATCCATAAAAGTGATCGACATTAACAACATAATAAAATCTAGTGAGGTCACGTATAAACGATAATTTATTACAAATTGTTATTTCAATAAAATGTAAAACAATGATTCAGAGAAGGACAATAAAAATATCGATTACATAAACCATACTCGCGGCGGGGGACATTCTATGAAATATGGGCCTATTAAAACCAACGCGGCATAAAGAAGGAAAATTATGATGTTCGTAGACTGGCAGTAAAGCGGTAATATACGGCAAGTGGCAACCCTACGGTAAACAACTGTGGAAGCCAACACTGATCGTCCAATACATTTTGTACCGCAGTTATTATTACCGGAAATAGTCTAACACAATTAATACAAATATGACTTAGATCTAGCTTAGTAGTCATAATAATTATTTACATTTATTCCCTTTAGTTCTTTGACTTTCGGTCATTGCAACTTTGTGCTGTCTTCCGCTTTGTATGGGGAGGGAAAATCTGATATTTCCTTCTCCTCCTATTTTCTTATGATTAATTTCGTTGCGGGTTCCAAGGCAGCTTTAGCACGTCCCTTGGGCTCCCTGAGATCATATCAAAGGGTTTTCGTGGTTGGATACCGCTGTCGATCCTGGCGATACAGGAGATGCAGATACAGAGATACAGTGGAGAGCATGTGTGGTGGGCCAAAGCCCGTAAATAAAAATGTATCTAATTTGTTGTTTACAGTCACTAATTTTTAAAACTTTGAAAATTGCGTTATAGCTCCAATTAAAATAACAATTTAGCCTCCAGCAGATAGTTATGCAAGATAAGTGTAATATCAGCTAATTAAATCAAAACATAGAAGAAGGAAAACGTTGTTTTCAAATAATTTCAATGTCCACGATTAAATGTGTTCGTATAAACCAACGCGCTAATAAAATTTAAATATAGTAGCCATATTGAAAGCGATAATGCTCATCATAAATAAAGTAATTTATGCATTAGCATCCATTATTATTAATCGCAATAACTCTCTCTGAGATAAAATAACATAAATCGTACGAGCGTTACTAAATTACAGAGCAAATAAAGAAAACTCGCCGCGTGCGTCTGTAAACAATCCATTAGCGGTGACAAAAGAAGATATAACGAATGAGCACCTTGTGGGGAACCATTAACATAATCAGACACATTCACCGAAGTAATGTATGTAAAGAAGTTTAATGAAACGTCCCCGATAGCGAGCTCGGCCAGTCATGAAATAACTATCATTAAATCCGACACGATACGGACGATAATCATCAGCTCCGAGCAAAAAGCCCGGCGTCGGCTCCGATGCAAATTGCATATGCTATAAATCAAGTACTTAATCACCGCGCTACAACTCGAGACATAATAATGAGATTACTTGAAAAAATTATACACGAGTACGCTCACGAGGCGAGACCGCTGGGAATATTGACATTGCAAACTAGCTCACACGATTGACAGACTAATGAACCACTATTACCAGTTGAAATTAATAACGCCACGCTCAAGACTACAGAGGAATAAATCACTGGAATGAAGTTGTGCGAGTCGTAAGAAAAGATGAAAAGTCTACGGAGTTAAAAGTGGAAGCGATGACAATAATTCACCGAGTACAATAAAGACTATTGATCTCGCAGAAAGCGAATCGGCTCGTAACAGAGAACAAAACACGCTACCGCCGAACGTCGCATAAATCTTTATTATTGCTGCAACAAGCTTAAACCGAGTCGTTTCAGGTACCGAACCGGATCTCGCTCGGCGCTCGGTACGACCTCACGACTCTAAAACGTTTTTTCCTATGAAATATACGGCCCCTGGAACCGAGGAAGGAAACTCATAAATAAATAATAATAATACCATTTATATTGCGAAAGGGTTCACTCGACGCGTCTATTATCATCGAAATTGTTTAAATATGATAATGTATCAAAATAACAGCCGTCCGCGACCGCGACTTCTGTTCCATTATCGTCGTCGTAAAGATTCACTTAATAGTCTGTTTCGAAATTATTATGGTAATCTGAAACTGTTTTATGGCTGAAAATGATTATCGTGTCGACCTTTCGTTTATATCAAAATTAGACGCCGAAATAAATCATGCGACCGATGCCACTAAATTTTATAATTTTTATCGTAGCCGCGTGCAACGTCTTCATGCAACATTACGTTTGCTGACAGCAATAAATGATCGTATCTTTTGAAATTATATTTACAAACAGATGGACAGATAAGCAAGAAACTCAATAAATAATGATTTGTTGCTTAGAATCGTGTCCCCGCAGAATGTAAAGGCATTTTTGCATACGGCGCATAATGAGCTTAGCCTTTCATTCAGTTATTTAGACGCCAGTAAAACTAAATTATTTTTCAAAATTTAGTATTGATGTTACTTAAATAGAATATCACTGACACCAACCAGACGATTTTCCGTAAAAACCTGACAGTAAAACGGACATAATGTCGGCCATTAAGGGTGTTTCAGCGAAACGGATACAGCTCCATAAAAATCTGGAGCAGTTTATTGAGTCGTTGGCAACCGTCGTGCGGCAATATCCACGTCTCTAATCCGAGAAGTGTTGACGCCGACTTGTATTCAGTGGAAAAAAACCGACCAAGTCCGAGTTGGACTCGCTCACAAAGGTTTTCGTATCAGTACAGGGCAAAAAATTTGATTAACGCATCTTTGAAAGCTTTAAATGTATAAAAAATGTTTATATACAAAAAAAAGTAAGAAATTATGAAAACGTCAAAATTTATAAACCAAAGCCATAAAATAATAATTAATTGTTAGGAATCGAACCACGGCCCTTCGAACTTAAGCAAGCGCCCTACTTACTCCGCCACGCCGCTGATGACGAACGCGTCGAATTTATCGTTATTATTATGCATCTTATTATGGAAAGAAAACGCAGAAAACATATTTGTTGTATTAGAGCCACCTTTAAATATTTAATTTATTTCGTTTTAAGTATTTGTTGTTATAGCGGCAACAGAAATACATAATTCTGTAAAAATTTCAACTCTCTAGCTATTACCGTTCTTGAGATACAGCCCGGAGACAGACGGGCAGACATCGAAGTCTTAGTAATACGGTCATGTTTTTACCCTTTGGGTATGGAACCCAAAAAACTGATAAGAATATTATAATTTAAAGATTTATTTACACAATTAAATTGCAACCCAGCCTAGTAATTTTTAGTATACACAATTAACAAAATCAGAGCTACTTCAATACTTCAATCAAAAGCAATATTAAATATGTTTCAACACTAAAGATATAAGACTGTACAATCTGTGTCATGATTTCACCCCCATAAATTATAACGACGCGGTCGACGAAGCATTATCACCGCACGAAATTAATATGTCTCATGATGAAAGCAATAAAAATGAACCCACTATAGGAACAAATCAAGCGGAAGGAGAAAACACAACAAAGAGTGATAGAAAGCAATATTTATAGGTTCATTGTTAGACGAGAGTTTTTGTTGCACGATTCTATTGAATCGGAAACTGTTATTTCATTCATAATTTATCATTACTCTTTGTGTTTAAATGTCTGACATGAATTAGGTACGGACAAGAGATTAATGTGTGTTCACTTTATTTTAAAATACAATGACTCGACAGAATGCTTTACGCCGCATACAGTAATTAGGTAAGTGTGTTGCATATGTTTGGTTTCTATGAAACCGGCCACTGTCACCGTAACCGGAGTGGGAGTTGTTATTTATGTAATTTTTGTGTCGCTTTTTATTGTAACTATATAATGACAGATCATTTATAAGGTACATTATTACTTTCAAAAATTTTATGAATGTTCATCATGTCTCTGTATTGTTCTTTCATTTTATTAATATTTTTAATTAATTTACTTGTGTTAAAATTACCTTACGTAAAAAGTAACCTATTAAACGTCGTGTTGACTATAATAAATACATAGATCCAGGTGTGGGGTGTGGGCGTAAGGTTGCCAATTGCCATCAATCACAATATTGCTCTTTCGACTTATCTTTGTCAAATATAAATTTAGCTTTTTACGTAGAGCCTAAGATAATTGATATAAATATATTACTAAATACTAAAAACCATTTTGAATTATGACAACTTGTTAATTGTAATATGTTAATAACACTACTTCAGTCATTAATGATTGTGAGACTTTAAAGCTTATTATACTTTATTTCAATATTGACTACTCTGTTATCTCATCATAAAGTTTATTCAAAATTGATTAAAATAAATTAAAAATGTAAATGCCTTGTTTTGAACAAATAATATTAAAATTGTGATAGTTGCTAATTAAACCATCTTATCAGCAACATTAAAATTCATTGATAAAACTCTAAAAATATTTAGAAATGCCTTAAAAATAAATATGAATATCATTGTATTGCTTTAAATAATTAAAATATTATTTTAAGTTGACACTTTCTTTTTCTTAAAGTGACATTTAAGATCTTTTATTACATTATTTTAATGTATATTTTATTGGCCTAATATAAACATTATGAAGCTTTTTAAAGATAAAATATTGTTACATATAAAATAAATGTATATTTATAAGAACAGTGCCAGTGTATAGGCTATGGATAATAATTAATCATTGGTAATGAATTATTAAATAAGGATACGGATGGATAAATATTGTATAAAACATAAATATTGTTTCTTGACATTGTATCATTCATTGTATACTAGCTAGCTACAGTTAACCAAATGACGATATGATTTTGTCAAAACTTAAACTATTTCCGAGCCTATTAGAGTCTAGAATGAGTCAAAAAGAACTTATCATAGTCATAAATCTAATTCGTTTGAAGTAATAGTTCCTTTAATTCATTATAAAGTTTGGAAATGTTTACGAATACAAAAGTCTTTTATGCGGGGCACAATGAAAGATTAACCAGGGTGTCAAGAAAAGAGTAATGAAGTAAAGAATGCGTTTGACAGTGGAGTGTGCGCCATTGAATATTTCAAACGCCAAGGGAATTAGGGGCTTGGATGAACTAGATTGGATTTTTGGAAGATCGATTCGATTGAGATTATAATTTGTTTGTTGAATTATAAGAAGATTGTATATTAATATAGTGTTCAGTACTATAGGATTGAATGTATACAGGTAATCATTGTATTGCGTTAGGCAGTGTGTGATAGAAGAAAAAAAATAATTTTCAACGCTGTAATTCCTAACACTAAACTCTATATTACTAAAGGTCGTCCTGTGGTAGAAAGTCGGCCATAATTATTTAAAATATGAAGTTTAAAAAAACAATAATATATTCTTAATTCAATCACAGACTTCAATTTGGTATAAAATTCTGGTCTGGTCTGGTAAGGATACCAGAACATTAAATTTTATAAAAAAACACCGACGTCAACCATAAACTATAGAATATTCCGTGCATGACTATCGTGTCATGTCAAAATATTATAGTGTGCAAGTACCGTTTTGTTTACTAAAAATATGAAACATAAAAGCATATTTTAAAATAATATTTGAATTGCACGCTTCTGCTCCATATCAACTATAAGTGGGAAAAAATTGATGCTTTTACATCTACGCATCAGTCGTCAAAAGGGGGACAAAATTTGAAACAAATTAAAAAAATATATACACTCAGTGTGTAGTGTTCCTTATCTATATATTAGTCATAGGGGAATTATACCATATAATAATTGGTCCATGATATTAGTACAATATCTACAAAAGAAATAAATCTTAATATACACGTATTAAGATTGAGTTATGTACAAACATGTTACTTACAATAAATATAATCAAAATAATTGGTGCGTGGGCGAAACACACATAAATCGTGTCCAATAAATCTAATATCCATGAGTCAGAACCGATGAATAAATATTCCAAATACCTGGTGTTAAAACCCAAAAATGTTATCACGATCACTAAAATGCAATAACATATTTTATTTGAAATAGTTGAAAGTAAAATAAACGATTCGATTTGATTCATGGCAGCGGCGGGCTGTGATCTGTCGGATGTAATGAATATATTACCGGGAGCAGAATAATTTTTGAGAAGGTAATTATTTAGAGGAACGATCACTCGGTATTCTGATAACCGCGCGATAATAATACATCCCCGACATCGTTCACGCATTCTCTATCCTCATCCATTACTGTTTCATCTTCAATAACAAGTTTCGCTCCGCCGACATCTACAGATCGATCCACACTGCAAATCCTGCTTTACCACCGTCGGCATAAGGTGAAATTCCCTCCCCCGCGTTCGCGTCACAGCGGGAGCGCTAACTCTTTCATCTATCATAATCGTTCATGCTGAAAACAATCAAGATTGATTTTAGCCGCACTCGAGTTTAAGCTCTCCGGCGGTGCATTAAGGTTCACAAACGCGGAGTCATCGGGAGCTTTGTCGGTTGATAGCAAACCACCGTCGGAGGCGAACGTAGGCGGCGGCGTAACGAAGGGACCCACGGAAAATGACAAATGACATCTGCCTACCGCCTGTCAAATAACAGACAGATAATAAATGACCTCGATTGTTTATCATCAAATATCTCATATATCATTATCGTGTACTCAGCGCTTCGGGGGCGCTTTGACTTGGCGCTATGATTAATATTGTTTAGTTAATTCTGGCTCTGTGATGTAAATACTTGGGGAGCGTTTTGGTGCTGTCATTCCGAGTTGATTACTGGTTGCATGGCAATTACTGATATCGCTTTTATTTGTCCAGTCATCGCTTCACTTAATCCGTAATGCATTTTTTGTAAATCTCGCTTCGGGTAACTTTAAGAAATAAATATAGGTTTACTTTTTGTTACCGATCAGCGGCGTTGGGCTCGTCAATCGTGTCCGGTTTCGGCAAATTATTATTCTAATTAACGTCAATGTAAAGTTTGTAAGCCTCCCAAGCTCGTGTACCTTGGAGTGTTCATACAGTAAATCAATTGGTGAAATATTGAGCGTGTCGGCTGTTGGCGTGTCGAAGCGAACGTGTTTCCAACAAGATACATGGCCGGTACAATGAGAGTTTGAGAATAAATCTGTCGCCTTCAAATACACATGTACCTCCCTGTTTACAAACTTCCATGACGTTTCTCCTTTTACGATTTGCAAAACTTGAAAGTGCAGCTTATAAACATGAGCACGTTTGGGTTTATACTATATAGCCTGATAATTAACCAATGTTTTATCTTGAATTTTCTAATTTGTAATTTAAACAGAAATAAAAAAATTGGACAAGTTTCAACTGGCTGGATGAAAAAAATGAAACGCGAATAGTGTTATTTCCTAAGCCTTGAAAACTGAACAAAAAATCATTTGACATGTCTACTCCATATTTAGTAAACAATAACTCAGGTGTTTAATATACAGAGCGATACGTCAAAATCAGTGTTAAAGTAGAACCGTAGTCGACACGCACGTCAGGTGTATGGGATAAGTCTGAAGATAAAGGAAAAGAAATAGAATAATTGTAACGAATATGGGTAAAACCTTTTGACGACCTCTATGGCTCAGTTAGTAAGCGCTTTGGTAGCTTAAGCGGGGGTCGCGGGTTCGAAACCCGCCGTCGGAACAAAAAATTTTTCAATGTTCCTAGGTCTTGGATGTGTATTAAATATGTGTATCATGTAATTAAAATCTTAAATATGTGTATAGTATTAAATATATTTCCGTTGTCTGATACCTGTAACACAAGTGCCTCGGGTACTTAGCACGGGGCCAGACTGACGTGGTGTGAAGCGTCCATAGATATTATATTATATATTTGTTGCGCCGACATATTTAATCCTGGCTATTGTTGTGTTGTGAGCGTATAACTTGGGCCAGGCTTACGGTACACTGAGCTTGATAAATGAGCGTCGGATTTTCAAAGGCACAATGAAGACTTGACCTGTCGTGTCGTTAATCAAAAACCGCGTATAGGTGAGGTTGATTGATCGGTTGAGGAAAGGTAAGGTATTAATTACTTACTGTAGGTGTTTATTGTTAAGTAACTCGAGGTACAAATGATTTTCGTCGTCGATTATCGTCGTAAAGGTTTTTTGTTGTAGTGATTGTCTAGCTATTTTCCTTCCGAACAATGCTTCTTCGTAACCCGATGAGGGTCACAATCAAAATCACACGTAGCATTAAAAGAACGAGAAGATCTATTATTGAATAGTTTCTCTTCAATCTTAAAAATATTTATATTCATATCTCTTATCTCGAGGATTAGAGTCGGAATTATAAGCTCATTATATTTTTGTGCCACAACAGCTTGTGTGAGCACAGAAGTTAATAAGTTCATAACACGAGGATGTTCGATCACTGTCAGAAAGTAATAGGATTATCTCCCCTCCCCTTCCCGCACCCATTCTTAGGGGATAAGTGTCGTGACTTCAGTTTTTTAAGAAAATCCATTTTGTTCCGTTTGACAGGCATATTTTTTCTAGAAGGTATAATTTGTGGGGAGGCTTATGCAACTGGTTTGGCTTCGTTTTCTCTTGCTTTAGGATTTATTGGAATTTGTTTATTACTAGTGTTATTTGTGTGATATGGTACTTACTAGCATACTTTTTGATATATGAGGTAAATAATATATTTTAACATTTTACCATTAGAAACCATTATTTTTTTGTTTCATCTATATTAATAATATAAAACTGAAGAGTTTGTTTGTTTTAACGCGCTAATCTCAGGAACTACTAACCGGTATTGAAAAAATATTTTTGTGTTGGTCAGTCCATTTATCGAGGAAGGCTTTTAGAGGCTATATGACATCGCGCTTCGACCAATAGGAGCCAATGTAATTTGTACGTTTTCATCGTCAAAGTCGCAAGCAACAACTGGTTTATTATAAAATGAGCTAATTTAACTGACATATCGATTATTGTAAGCAATTAACAGACTATGAGTAAAGGTAATTAGAATAATTTTTTTGTCCGTTATACAATTTTTTTCCGGATAACAAGAGTATTAAATGAAGCAATCAGTCTTCAGTAACCTTCGATGAGGCCGTTAACGGTGCTGGTAGTTATCGGCACTAAATTCTGCAGATCGTCATAAAGTACGACATCAAAGTGCTCGTAAATCCAACTAGCTGCCGACACTAACATCAAAGTGGAAAAAATTATTGCTCACCTGTGATTTACAAGATGATGTGTATAATATATTATGTTGTTTACAGTAATATATGGCATGGCTAAATGGAGAAATAGCAAAGTTGTGTTTGATGCTTATTGATTTAATTTATATTTTCGATTTTTATTATGTTTCTTCTTTAATCGATGTTTTTAAATTTAAAGTAATTTTTTTAGCATCACCTTTAAGATTTCCAACTTCCTTTTGTGATTTATCCTTATCAACTTTAATTCTCTACTGAAACATTTTGTCTTTTCTGTATAATTTAAAAGTTGAACAGAAATAAAATAACATTTAATTACAACGTGTGAAAGTTAATAAAATAAATCTGTCATAAGAACATAGTCTGCCACACACGATGTTTTCTAATATCCGTCTACAGACTTATCGACAATTACTAACTTTATGATATCCTGCTTTAAAAATATTTCCTTATGGCTAAATGTGTTCGCTGCAGTCATTTATTTTATTTATTTCAACAATATTCGATGCTATGTTATCTTATGTCCGGTGATTTGAATAAAATATGCGATTTCCTAAAATAAAAATTCCATCGATTTTTTCTTTCAGCGTTTCGAGATTTCGTTACGCAAATTTTATGTCATCTTCTTGCAATCTATAATGATTTATGACAGGCGGATTAAAATAAATATAATTAAAAATAAAATAAAACGCCTTTTATTTCTTGCCATTTACTATTATGTTAAGACAAATTACATCACTAATCATTAATCATTAGACAATGTAACATTATGGACAAGTTATTCATGATTTAGTTAAAAAATTAATGTAGAAAAGAGTTAAATGCAACAGTATTGAAGTCTAAATGAAAAATTAGAATTATAATATTATATGTATACTAGTTGACCCCGCAGACGTTGTCCTGCCGAGCTATTTTGTGAATCTAAACCATTCTCAGATCCCCTTGAAC
>JAOTAV010000031.1:1984099-2010146 GCA_026546445.1 Cyclargus thomasi | reverse complement strand
AAATGTCTCATTGGTACACGCCTCCACCGGGGTTTGAACCTGCACCCTCTCGAGTGCGAACCAAAGGTCTTACCCATTAGGCCACGGACGCTCTGTATTGTGGATGGACTATCAGTAAGCAGTGAAACAGGTCCTTTCAATTAAACATTTAAGCAAAATTGAGTTAAGTATCAGCTAATTCAAGAGTAAAAGGAAAACGTAAAATTTCTGCTTACCCCCTTATTCTTCCCAAACACAAGCATGTACGAGTAATTCGCTTACACCCTAACAACCAGCAATAAACAACGTCCTTACCATAAAATATGAAAACTTATCCCGGCACCTCGAAATATATGGTGATAATACATCAGCAAGTTTTTGTCTGTTGTCTACCTCGCCGCAGACAGACTTGATCTATTCTCCTCTGGGTCCACATTTTTATCTTACAAAGTGCTCAGATAGACACGGGGAGAACTTTGCGGAAAATTCTTGTTCAGTCACATCGAGAACGTCACAAACACCGGTTTTACACGAGTAAAATTACACCTTAAGACCTCGAGGGCAGAACGCAATTTAGAATGGTAAGCAAAAGTTACAAAGGTAAGCTAACATGGAAGTAAGACAGGGTATAAATATACGGAGGTACATTAATCTAAACAGACGTGCATTCCTTTGTAAAGGGGGGCAGAGTTGAAATGGCGTGAAAATATGACTAGTTATTTATGTCTCACGTCATTTTTGAAATGAGAATTTTATTTCCTCCACTTAGTCAGAGGGTGAGCGTTTTACTCAGGGTATAATCTTAATTCATGGATTGCACGTGGCACTGCTGACTTCTCTTGAAATTACAATTGTGTACTCGTATACCTTATTATTTATTTATTTAGCAATTCGTTAATAATTCTTTATAATAGAACAATATCAGAACAGGTAAAAATACTGTGAATAATGATAGTGAACATCCAGACTTAAGCCTAAAACAAGACGGTGCTGATAAAGTTAAACTTGGAGTGTAATATTAGGAAGCGGTAACTCAATACTAAGCCGTACTCGGGCGAGAAAACAAGCGTCGCGCGGGATCAGTGCTGACTTTATGACGTCATTACACCTACCCGGGTAAAGCTACCACTTTTTCGCCAAATTTATTTGACAATTATTAAGGTGTCCGCATTAAGGGCGGCATTAGAGCGCTCGTTGCGCGGAAATTCATGTTTTTCTTGGGATCTTCGAGCCATAAGCACGTGCGAACTATTAGCTTCCCGCCGGCGGATTAGAAAATAATTCAGCGCTCTGAATGTTATTATGGAGCGGAGTTGGATTTATTTTATTGCCCGTAAGATATATGCTGGTCTTTTGGCTTTATCCTCTCTTCCGCAGTTTGTTTGTGCGGACGTGTGGGGTACAGTCGCGGACACTAATGTGTTTACACTTCCGTTGTTCGAGGACGACTTTTCTGGCTGATCGCGTTTGTTTTATTGGCTTCGATAGATACTTTACCTGTTTTTTCATATGATTTTTGTGTGACTATTTTTTAGTACAAAAATCACGACTGCTTCGCCTGCTAGTTTAATTATTATAGATCTCTTAATGGTCGTCTGAAAAAAATACTTATATCTGAATGAAGTTGCTTGAAGATATATTATTATCTCAGACTTGCTCTTGAAGACATTATTATATTCAAGAGCAAGTAAATTTTCTATGGTATCCATGATATTTTTTCAAATTCTATTTTTTTAATTTGGAGTAATTAAAAAAAACATTTCCGATCGACGTTACTACGGTGCCTACCACGGGTTCGGGAACTAACCAGGCGAGAAGAACCGGCGTATGAAACTCGCACAGGAGAATAACAATATTGTATGTTAAAGCTAATTAGCTTGTCAAATTTGACAAATAAATATATTTTTTATTTGTTTGTTTTTAATTTCATCACTGATAAAAAAATATCAGTATTATGAAATGCTTAAATATGGTTTCAGACGCTTCACATCTCGCCAAAGTAAAGACCAAAACGCAAAATACTTATGAGACCTACAGAACCCTTTCACCAGAATATCTAGCAGATCCTCGCACAAAAGCTCCGGAGCAATAACAAACAAATTTATTATCCATTCAAAAACAACATGCATGGCTACCCTATTCCCGTTTTCGTGTAAATCTTCTTTATGTTCTGCGCTCTGTAATTATTGTGTTTCGCTCGAGCGTCCTAGATGTTATTGAATGTACTATAAAATATTATTGATCGCGTCATAAAATATGCTTTATGTTGTAATTTTTTTAGCCGGCTATTTACGAGCGCTATTTTTGCTATTCTGCTAGCTATCCCGTCGTAATAACGATGTTATGACAAGTCTGTTTTATGTGCGGGGGATATGGGCCTTATTGAGAAAGTTATAAGTTATGTGAGACGGTACTGAAGAATTGTCTGAGAACGAGGGATCTTCAGTAGACGCTGCGATTATGTGTTTGGGAGGACTATTGTTATGTACGAATTAGTGTCAGCTGTTATAGACCGTGAGCTGTTATAAACCATGTATCTCTCATATTACACCCCAGTATGGAACTGCAGACCTGGCTGATGAGAAGCGAGGGCTTAGCGCAGCCTGTGAAAATTAGAAACTGAATGAATACGACTACTTTCTTATTCTATGTAGGTAAGTGCTATTTCATGATTGAGAGTCCAGTCTGTAGGCTACATTTAAATTTTCTTTAAGGATTCTGCAATTAAATTTCTAAAAATTATCTCTATACAAATAAATCCTCTTGACGTGTATCACAGAGCTATTTTCTTCTCCCTTTAAAGATCTATCTAGTACCTACGTCATCTGAGATATATTTAGTATTAAAATCACAATACAAGTAACACGTACAATAAACACAAACTGCGCTGTATTGCACTGTGCAGTGTCAGCTAAATCAAATTGCTGGTGTAAGTTTCGCATTTTTCACGGGCGCGGGTGAGTCGGGCGCATTTTTCCCGCAGCCATATTGCAGTTGGTAATAATTTGTGTTGCCACATTAGTGGTTGTAACTTACCAGGTGCCCGTAAATAATGTTACTAATGGTTGTTTTCTTTGTGAAACGTACTGTTGGAAAATTTTACCAGCGTTATGAGAAATTATTTCCCATTTGGCGTCAAATTCAAAAATATGTTTAATTTTGAACGCTTCGTGTTTACGAAGCTTTTTAATATTATCACGAAAATACTAACGCAAAAGAAAGAGAGACTTATGAGAATTGAAGTCTCTATAGTCTACAGAATCCAAAAACTTTGGGTATAAAATATAACAGACAAAATGAGTGCATTAATGCAATATTTGAAGAGCGTAGACAACATTTCAGCGTCTAAAACTTTTTGAGTAAAGTGCACTCTCGAATAAGAAATTAAATATTGTACCAACGACAAAATAGGAAAAGACAATGAAAGCCACTAAAGCGAATATCATATACATGAAGCGAGATAGATAAGCGCAAACGCTGTAAGCTAATAAGCGAAAGTTATTTGTGTAAAGTGAAGTGGCCACTCGAACAATCACAGTACAAGTTTATCACGACGTTGTTTCAACAAACGAGCGTTTTAAGCGATTTATTGAAGCGATAAGCGTTAAGCGCTAACTGCGCGAATGCACCGTCTCCCCGCGTCTCCCCTGCGTTAGCGCTACTTAAACTCGCGTGATGTTTGCTCGTGTATGCCACAAGCTAGAAGAGTAAGCGGATTGATAGTTGTTGGTATATACGTGGTAACCGGCAAAGGAAGATCTTCCGATCGGGCGAGGTGTTAGGCCCGGCCAAGCCCAGATAACGTAGGTCTGTCAACCCTCTATAAATCGATTTCTCTGGTTTAAAAATTTCAGTACGGTAGTTTTGAGCCAAATAATCAATCGTATTATAATTATTGTTAAAATGAAAGTTGTTTGGACGGATAATACATGTCTGATGATGTGACGCTTACAATACGGAATGTATTTATTGATAAAGGCTTGATATAAAAATACATTTTATTGCGATTAAAATTCTCCTGCGGGCTAATACATTCATCATTATTGAAAGTCCTAACTCTACGCGGTGTTTGCCGCGGTAAAGTCCAGTCAATACTTAAGTCTTCAATAGAACAAGTATACGTCTAACTAAAAATGGCAAGTAAACAAATCAGTCTCAATTAACTTATGACATATACTCCACGACAAGGAGCTGTCAGTCTCTAACTAGGTTGTCTAAAATTTACGTCGCTTTATTTGATTAGATGCCCCCTGCCTGCAATATTTCCACAGTCGTTGATGCACCTCAAACGTATATTTAAGTATAAATTGCTTTATATTTGGTCAAAAGCCAATAGCGATTGGCCTTTTTTGGAATATCTACAATTTTATAAACTAGATAATTGCAAAATTTATACTCTTAAATTCAAATAATGATATCATTTCACTTATCAATATCGATAATTATATTAAACCACTACTTCTCAAAAATATCACTAATGCGCTTATTCCTTCTCCGTTAAATAAACTCTATCTCTATAAGCTTAGAGCTGAAAACTTTGTGACTCGTTTGTAGGGCTGTGCTCTAAAGATATAGAAACAATGGTGAACACGATTGCAAATTGGAATCTAGTGACAATAAACGTGTTGAAAATCGTTTGTGAATTCAAACGCTATCTGTTTGGAATCACATATCAGATACGCGATAGACTCGGGTTTGTATTCAGTATTGATATTATCAATACCATCCACAGGAATTGAAATTTATCAAACGAAGTAAGATTTATTGAAAGGGCATTATTAATGCTTGCATTATTATAATTATTATTAAATATAACATTTGAAGTTTATATTTATTTTCCAAGCAGTAAAAATGATTTGGGTAGTGGTTGTACAATAATATTCTCCACGCCATCCTGCAAAACGACACATGATTTGTCTGTTTCAGTCAAATCAAATGTGATATTTTCTGTTCGAAACCAAAACAAAAACTTTTCATTATAACATATTTTTTAAACTAACCCTCCCGTGTATACGTGACAGGTTTGATCCGGTTTAAGCCAGAGCATGGTCGTTGAGACCGGGCGCCGGATTAACCCACCCAATAGCATTTACATACAGAAATTCGCGCTTCCACTGACCCCGTTACGGAAGTATAAAAATCCTTTATCTCCTAGAATACCGCAGTAATATTTCTTAGCTTAGTAGCCTTTCATTCTTATAGTTACATACACCGACTTTGCCTGTCAGGTTAAAAAAAAAAGTTAATAGCATAGCTGATAATAATAATTTCACAACATAACACACATTTAAAATAACATTATATTTTGCTTAGCTTAACAATAATAACAAACTTGATAGCTACAACAATAGGCGACCGAAACATGCAATCTGGTAACCTAATAAAGACAAGTCATGAAATTCCTCAATCTGTACGAGAGCCGGGCGTGACGCCGGTTGTAATTCGTGACCCGGGTCAGCTGTGATCCGGGTACCGCGGCCCGGATGAGCCGGTAAATTGGACGACAATGATTTCCCGGAGCTAGTTTAGCGTTAAATCCTTGTTTAACACTTTCCGTATATTATGGCGCTGCCATTTATTTTTCTGCTCGATAATTTCGGTTGGCATAAGATTATTTTTTTCTATCTTTGCGTCGATCTCCCATTTTTTAAATTCTTTCTAGGTTTTTCTTTTGTAAAACATATTCTTAAAAAAAAACTTCCAAATCTTTTCTGATCTTTCCTGATCATAAAGAATAATTTTGGGATTACAAATACTATCATATCATCATATACCAGCAGACTATTTTATTACATCCATATTATTATTAATAATAATAAAGCATTTATTAAACATTTTACTATAATATATAAAGCTCCTATAGAAATAAGCGTTCAATATTTATTGTCGTAAGCGTGCATTATTCATTGTATCTTGTCCACACCAATAGGGTGCAGAATCCTGGCTGTGAAGATTTAGTGCCTTAATAGTTGGCAATATGGCAGTGGTCAGGCGATTTATCAGAGGGTAGACGACTAAATTAAAGGGAGCTACGTAATAAAGGCGCTCGCCGCATTAATACGGCTTTTGGGACTTTGCATTTCTTCACCCTTACAAACAAAAATATAAATATTAAAACAGTTTTATTTTGTTCTAGCGTTTCGGAAAAGTGAAATACAGGGAACGTTATTCAGCTTTATAAGACTACTGGTGGACCCAACGCGTTGTCCTGCCGGGCTATATTTTGTACATCTAAACCACACTTAAACACACACAAAATTCTTAAAAATTGTCCAGTCGTTTGGGAGGAGTACTGTGACAATTTCACAATAAGGTAAAGGACAAATGAATAAATAAATAAAGCTTGGTTATATCAGCTAATAACAGAAGATAGTTTCACACAATCTTAAGATAAACCTGAACATGTTTAGTAATACAGGGGGGCACCAACAAACAGCACAATTAAGACCCGTGCAACTACCCTCCCACCGCACCTGTCACTTTGAATCAATTAACATCTACCCCCGTCTCTTTTCCTCGTACATTCCACGTATATGTCCGTCCCTGTCGCACCGTGTAATCTCCTCCTTGCGGTGACCCGAGCTAGTTAACACGTTGGCCGTAACAGACTGGGATGAAGCTGGCTTAGTACATTTGTCTTGAATTCCGCCTTAAACTTTGTCTTAGATTTATAGGTGTTGTGGAAATTTTATTCACCGTGATATCCAGTCAAGCCAGTTCAAGACCCTTAAGATTATCGACGTGATTCAAGTATTTTACTTTTTCAATCAGAATTTTGTATATAAACTTGAATTTACATTTATTGTTTCAGTTAAACTTATTTGATACTATGGTAACGAGCTTATTCAACTATACGTAACATCCTGTCAAGTTGATTCAGAGCCTGATTGCGGATCTACGTAAGCTGATCCCGTTATGTCTTACCCAGCCGACTGATCTCAACTTATACCAACGGACATATTCCGACCAAATAACGTAGGTCCGTCAACTGGCTCCATATCAATTGCTTCGTACGTACCATACATCTTTCTATCTTATTTCTTAGTAATATCTTATCTTACTAATATTACGAACGCGAAAGTTTTGTGGGTGAGTGTGTCACTTCTTAATTCTTTTGAATGGCTGGAGCAATTTTGATTCGGCATGGAATTAGCTGACATCCTGGAAGACCACTTTTGGCAGTCAGGCTGTCTGTCTGTTATGCGCCAGTCTATCTGTCTTGAATCTAGGTATTGTGCGTTTGCAAAGCCGCGGCAAAAGCTTCATATTTCTTAGCATTTGAGTAAAGATTAAAGTATCAAGTACAACAGAATACCACAGAAACGGGAAAGTCAATATTTGACATCTTCCGAGCATCTTGTGAATAACGTAATCCAGTTTTCTCGCCATGAATTAATCATGGCCGCCGCGCCGCTGTCACCGGGACGGAGTGTCAGTGGCGTACGGCGCGCGGAACAGACGTTACATCACCCCTCATCCTCATCACCCTCGTCACCATCATTATTATCAACATCATCAGTATTATCAACATCATCATCGTCATCCTTATCAGCTTCATTATTATTATCACCATTACCAAATGTATGCTCAGGAGATAATTTACTGAGTTATTAAAAATTTTGAAGTGTAGTTTTGAGTCTTTTTTTCCCTAAAATGTCTTTATTATACAGTGTAATAATAACAATATCTATAAACGCTTTGAACTAAGTCTGGCCCCGTGCTAAGTCCGGGACTTGTGTTATTGGTACCAGACAACGAAAATATATTTCATACTTTTATACTATACACACATTTAAGACTTTTATTATATGATACACATATTCAATATGTATACAAGACCCAGAAGCATTGAAAAACTTTTTGCTCCATCAGCGAAATTCGAACCCGCGTGTAACAACACAAAGTGATAATAGTATTGGGTATTAATCTCTATAGCTCCAAATATATTTTATTAGTTTTGTAGGAATAAGGTCACGAACCTGAAGCACTGCTGATTTAATTGTGGATTTAATAATTTTGATGATAAATTAAACGATTGATCATTCATTGTATTATGCTGGGCTTAAATCTTTATTCGAACTTATTCAGAACAAAACTTTACGATGAAGATCGTTGTGTCACCCTTCTAATAATATTTTCAGTAGCAATCATAAGCGTTAACATCTTCACATGCAAAATTCACGAAAATATGATACGTCGTCAAGTCAAGTAATTACCTCGGCTCTACATAATGTATGCGACGACTACAATTTTAAGCCAATAAATAACGGCGTAACGCACACGAAAATATGGCGACGCATTTATTATACAGCGGGAGTAATGGCGAAGCTGACGGGGATTTGTATAGAGATGATCATTCAGAGTCGGGACCGTTCTCGCCGTTGAAGGTGCCTTTAAATTTCAATTTGGTAAAGGTACAGGACATAAGTAAATAAATCCTATGTATATTATAATCGTTTGTTTGTATATTTGTGTGTCAATCGCGCCAAAACTGTTTAACGGATTTTACCTTTGTCATATTTTTGATACCTATGTCAGTTTTTATTCAAAATAAATGCTCTCGTGGTAAAAGTTATTTACACTCATGTCAAGCCGATGGAAAATCTTTTAAAAAATATATGGTAGAGGTATCTGTTCTTAAAGTCTCTATGTTCCAACTTTACCAAGTCGTTCTCGTGTCATCTTTATTATAAAGACGAATTTAATATTAATTATAATAATAGTCTTTATTTATATCGCATACAATGTTTCAAGTTACTTGACAATTATCATTATTATCAACATCAGAGTTAGTAAATCAGTAAGACTGACATGCTGTGTACTCCTGTGATTGGTATAAGCATCAGATCTCTTATTTTGTTTAAACTATTTAATATGTGTTCTAATGCTTTTACTGTTGGTGTACCTTGTAAAATAAAAATAAAAAAAGGCATGGTTCGTAAGACACCGCAGCTTGTGTGTTAGGACTTAACGCTATCGTCAGGACTAAAAATATTTTAACCAACAGCCAATGTACTGATTTTACGATTAGCTTGGTTCATTACTTATTTTCAGAAATATTTTAAAATAACATAAAATTTCTCAAAATATTTAAAAACTCATATTTAACAGCTCCATATAATTGTTGTTTATAATTAGACCGCTTATACCCAACAACGTTATCACCCTGCCTCGGGCTTGTTTGTGAAATAATGGATTCATTCCATATTCATTTACATCCTTAATAAGATCGGCGTGACACTGCCTCCCGGCAAATTACCCTGTCAAATATAATAATCACGCCGGGATCTCCTGCTAAAAGTCGAATAATTCACTTAGAAAGAGACGAAGGTATATCTCCCGTTGCGTCTGACACTGATCCAATTTGAATTACGACGTTTTATGTTGCGAAAAAACATGATTTAAGATTTTCTTTTATCTCGATCTGTTACGCACTTCGTAAGCTACTTTTGTACGGTGTACAAAAAAGATTTCCAGTATTTTTATTCGCATTTTTAAAGAGCTTTGTAGTGAACTTGAAAATTACATCAACTAGGTTTCTTGTTGTTTGCTTAAGCAAAATATATATTATACAAATTAACGGCTTTAGAACTTGAGCTTAAACCAAATAATATATCAGTTTTTGAAAATTAGAAACACTCCCAATTCCACAAATAAATTTACTGTACCAAAAAGATAGAGCTTACAAATCGCACGTAACTGCAGTTTATGATATCAATCCGAGAGCCCGCACATTCCAGATGATTTCCGATTAAGCTAACAATAAAATAAAGGTTAATCAAACCATCTCCCCTGATAACGTCACAACAGATGGCCGACCAGTTTATCATCGCCAGCGAAAACATCGATTGAAATTAATCGAGCGTGCGAATTTATTGCGCCGATGTTTCCAATCGATATATAAATTAGATTTCATTGTGATTTATAACGCAGTTATTATTTTTAGAGGCGTTTGCTCTAGCCTGTAGCGATATTGTTTCGTGCTATTTTATTAGCAGAAAAAATCAAGTGATTTGTGACATCAGAAAAAGACGTAATGTTACATTTACAAGACAAGATTACGTGAGTGAAAACAGCAAAATATTTAATTTTGAATTACTGATACTGATATTGTTATAATTATTTATAAATGAAACATTATAACATTTAATATTCACAATCACACGAGTAAAATATAATATCTAGACATTTGGATTAAGATTGTATAGTACGAAAGAGTTTTGATGTATTAAACAGATTAATCATTAAAAATTGTAATAAAATTAAACTACTCGTAATAAAATGTTCATCAGGTCGCCCCCGTGTTACAATAGACATAAATAACAGTGGCGTGTCATCAGGATATTACAATAACTCAAACCATTATAATAACGCACCATTTTTCATGTTTAATTGACTACATATCACTATTCACTCGAAAAGGGCGCCCGCAGTCAAATTCATGGATGTATTTCATTTTATTAGCATAGATATGGAGGGCGGTAAGTGCATATAAAGTAAAAATACGAGGGGGAGAGGTTATGAGCACTCTGTCATCGGCCGGTTTTATTCGCACTCATGGTCACTCTAGCGACGCTTATCTCGGAATATAATGGTTTATGCTGTCGTAAATAAAATGAACAAAGGTGCAGCTGTTACGAATGTGTACTCAAATTAAAGAAAAATAAACGTGTTTCATTTAATATATTGCTACAAGAAACTGTTAAGTTTTATAACAACATAAATATCTGTGACATTAAACAGATAACTATGATAGACATCGGTAGTACTTTTAATTATTGTGGTAACTAATAGGATTCAAAAAAAATCTTTTGACGCTCAATAAAAGAATCATGCGGTAGAAGACAAGCGTTAGACAGTGGCTGTCATCACATAAGAGTCAAACAAACAAAGCCGCCATTTTCTCGTCGCGCACGAACTAGTGTGACCATACATCACGCCGGACGAGTCCCGGCCATCATTTTTCATTACTCGCGATTCATTAACATGCGGGGGGGCGGCAATTATGCCCGCTCCATCCATCACGTCACCCCGCCGTTTCATATTTAATGTGGCGATGAAAATTAGAAATTAGGTTATTTCCAACTGCACGACGGGAATAAATAGCCAAAAAATTGATGGATTTACATCGTGGGGAACGTTTTGTCAAATCCAGTACACACCTGCTGTTTTATTTTTTATTTCGGCACTATCGTTCTGATGTTAGCATTGATAATTTTAGAATTTAATGTATCCATTCAATTTTGCTAATTAAAGCGATGATGGTTAGATAGGTGAAAAGGGCAAAATCTGCTAAAATTGATAATTCGTGTCCTCTGGCGCAAAATAAAATGTATCGTGATTCATAACGTATTTAGCTACCCGCATTTTGCGACGAGGCGGACGTTTACACACAAATAAACTTTTGTTTTAATTGAGATGTAAACTACCCGTCCCTTGTTCTCATTCCACCTCGTTAACTACGACTTTATGTCGTATTCCGATTTAATGTCGGCCATCATTAATTAACGATACTGACGGATATTTATACGACAGATTTAACGCACGCAGTAAAGATTTACGATTGTGATCTATAGATGTATTGTAGTTACACTGTCGGCCTAAAGCGCCCCACGTGTTAGCAAATTAAAACTGTTATCTCTATTGAAATAGATGATCGCGGTGAAATAGTTTTGTTCGGAATTTAAAATCGATAAACGCACCCTACACGTACCCGCAAGCGACAATCATTGTTAGAGTAGAACCACAGCTTATTCGGACAATGCCTGTTACAAATATATTTAGCGATTGGATTTAAACGAGAAAAGTTACATTAAAATGAAAATCGTTTGAAGCCATGAAAGCATGCCTTCTCCGACTAGGTATACCGACACATATATCTGCAGAACTACATGTCAGTGACGTCACAGAATAAATTGAAATGATGCAAAGCCGAGCAGGTCTGGTTACAATGATTTGTGTGGCGTGCCGGCGTAATGGGCCCATACATCTTGCCCGAGGGATGGAGCACAATTTTTCAACACGCCACCCCCGACGAAAGCAAACTAATGCAGAAAGTGTAGTCGAATGTTCAAAGCAAATAGTGCTTAAAATAAATGCTGAATGTTAAGTTTTCAATCTCAATTTTTATTCCAATTTCAGAAATAAAAAGATGTACACTGTGTAGTGAGAGGTGTTATTTATGCAGTGTTGTGAGAAGTGACTTCAAGTAAGTGATAGAATATAATGTGCCTCTGTAAAGTCAATATAATTGTTTGAACCACCTGAATCATATGAAGCATAATATTATACTCATACTAATATTATTAATGCGAAAGTTTGTAAGTGTGAATGTCTGTTACTTCTTCACGCTTTAACGACTGGAACCATTTTGATAAAATTTGGTATCCAGCCAGCTGGTATCCTGGATTAACAGTTTTTCGTTCTATAAACCGCAAATAACAACGCAAGGCACAATTAGTTTTTAAAAAGTAAAAGAGATATTTAGATATAATAATGGAAAACATTTATAATGGCATGTTATGAAAAACAGCTCGTATACGGAAGCTTCCAGTAACACTAACATTAGAATGTGTACGACGGCGCCATTTATTGGCAATAAATAACATGTTAATAAAAACACTCAAATTGTAACCAGAGTTATGAGCTGACTATTACATCAAATGGGACTTCATTGCAAGCTTGCATTACATAAAAATTCTATTAACTAAGTCAAATAAATCACAGAATTTCGAGGGTAAAATAAACATATTAATAATTATTGATGCTTAAATAAAGACACATTCGCATAACGCGTTATATATTTTGTGGTATTGAAACGCGACTTTGCACAGTACGGAATATTAAATTTCTCGGCCTATATTTAAACAACCATTTCCCGAAATGAAAAGCGTTAGGCATGCAAACTAATAAAAACCACCAACAATAAATACGCCGTAAATAATTTCCCTCAGAGTAAACATTCGCTTCAACTAGCGTCATCGAGTAATTTATGAAGGGAGGTTGCAATAAAATTGGAATAAACAAAAAAGCGCATAACGTAGCGTTACATGCGATTTGAGAGCGGGTACATTAGTTATTATAACACGGCAAAATATGTGTAATAAAACGTAATTTATGACGCAAATAAAATATAACAGTGGTTAGGGGCGGCAGATGGGGCGAGATGGGGTGCGGTGCAGGTGGCGAGAGCTGGCGATGCCTCAAGCCTAGCCCCAAAACTATGATTCTAACGAGCAGCTAAGCTTTCCTTTGGTAAATCTCTCTTCATTAAAAACTAGGCTTCCCTCTCAACAAGAGCCAGTACCTAAAATATAAGGTACCTTAATATTCCAAAAAATTACCTATTCCTAATTCATTTGGTGAAACAATGCCGTCATAGGACATGCTAAAATGATAATATATCAACTACATTTAATCCTACATTAATCCCCTTATTCATAAAAATGTTTGAACAGTGTTTAACCAATCAACATTCCCAGTCCTTTTCTGAGATATTGAAAACGTCACACGACAGAGTGGGACAGCGAATGTTGATTAGTTAAGAATTGTTTAAACATTTTTGGTGAATAAGGAGGTTATATAAATATTTTTGGTGAATATGGAGGTATATATATTATATAGGTAATCTTTACTATTTTTTTTTGAGGATTTGAGTAGCTTTTGTATGATATTCATTTATGTCAGATTATTTTTTTTAAGTAGTGATAAATTCATCATCGATATTTTCTATGTTTTATTATGTCACAATTTATTTCCTTCCAGTTTTTACTGTCCGCTTCAGCGTATCCCCTGTTCCGTAGCACCGCGGATATTGACAGAGTCCTCGGTTACGGATGGGCGGGAAAAATGGCGGTCATTTGTTGTCGTCGTTTGTTCCGAGAGAGGCGAGATAATGGCTGATTTATGACGCGATCACTCTTGGCCTGGTGTCGGTGGTGTCCGGTACAATGAGATCTTGTCAGCTCCTCGAGTTATGCACAATATGCTCGTGATACAAAGTGTAGGTTTGTTGAAACTAGACAGGGTTGGATATAATTATTAGATACTGACAATGTTGACGATGATAGCAATGGTGATGAGATTGTAATAATTGATCTCATTGTAGATTATACCGTTTAGAGAAGTAAGCTTGTAGAATGACTACGTGTATATTGCACAATTCGTTCATGTCTCAACGGTGTTTAGAAATGTACTGTTTTCGAAATTAATAATATTATGTTAAAAAAGAGTTTTTTTTATCTAACTACTCATTTTTTAACTCAAAAAAATACTCTGAAAAGCTTCTTTGTAGAAAGCTCCGTGTTGTTGTGTCGATTAATACTTATTAGTGCACTAGCATTTATCCGCGACTACGCTCGAGTGGAATAAAAGAATCGCGTAAAAACCCATGTACAGGCGCCGTTGTAGTGCATATTAAGTATAAGAGATGGCGCTGTATGTAAAAATAGTTTTCAATTTTCCTGGTTTTTTTGAAGTTTTTCTCGAATTTTTATGCTATAAACCTCACGGAGCCCGAGATCATTCCAACGAATACGAAGTTATAGCTTCAGGAAGGAAAACACGACTAATTTATTTATTTGATTTATTTATTTATTTAAGGTCGCATGTAACAACTATGGTCATTAGCGACCACGACTTATTTTTTGTATAATAGACTAGCTGACCCGGCAAACGTTGTTTTGCCATATAAATAATTTCCCCTAACATTTAGGGTGATGAAAAATAGATTTTGGCCGATTCTCAGACCTACTGAATATGAATGCAAAATTTGGTTAAAATCGGTAAAGCCGTTTCGGAGGAGTACGGAGACAAACATTGTGACACGAGAATTTTATATATTAGACAATGTGCAACATGTTTACGATGACTTGATGTCTAATCAGGGAGTGTGTCCGCACCACCGACCGGCGGCTCGTCACCCGCGACCTGAGCATCGACAATATTTACTCTGACCTCGCTTAATTACCTTTCATTTGTTTTACAAACACTATTACACGACTCCAAACATTGTTCACCACACCACTATCGCCTTTAAAACCGCCGAATATAGAGCCCGTTTTTGAGTGGACGTCCGATACCACGTTAGCTTTGGGATTCAATTAACGTAAACAATTTGCTTGTGTACAGGTAATAACGAATGCTAATAGTAAGTGGGGGTACAGTAGGCATACACAGAATGTTTTGTCTATAAATTCGTTGTAATCACATTACACTGCAAGGGAAAAGTGTACAAAAACAAAACAATGTTTATTTGTTTGAGTATTAAATATAAAAACTGTCTGACTTTTCGGCACTCGTATTGAAATCATTACAGTATGTTTATATTGACTTACAATAATGTTGTGCATATCTGTAATAGGCATAAACGCATTGGTGTATGTAATGTGACTGATTGTACTGTTTGTGTTAATGTTGTAGATGTGCCTTTGAGATAAATAAACATAAATAAAATGTAAAATGGGTGTTACAACAGTAATAATGCACTTAAAGGCGTTTTTCTTGTCGGCAATATGACAGAGATTGACGATGATGCTAATGATGACAGGAGGAGATAATGTACATTATAATGGCAGGTATCGTAGTGAGGTAAGTATGTATGTACGAAGCATGTACGTGGTAAACTTGGTATTACTGATAGTAATTATTAGTGTAAGTAACTTAGTTTATAAGGTTATCTTTTACTTGCTATATTTCCAAAACTTTCCAAAATTACAAACCACAAAATTCTGTACTATCCGTACTAATATGATGCATGTAATGTGTCATATCAGTACGTTCTATGTGTTACTGTTTCATGCCTAAACCACTGGAAATACTTTGAGTCCCGATTGAGTATTTGAACACTTTTTATACACGAATTTTTAGCAACAAAGGCGAGCTTCGTTATCATCATCATTTAAATGAGTTACTAATCTTATTATGTTGGCTGATACGCAAGGAATGAGAAATTTTAAATAATATGTTTCTAACTAAACACGTAGATAAGTGAAAAATAAATCAAAAAAGTGTTAAGCAAAATAATTCATAATCGTAATAAATAATAATCGAACCTTAAAATGTCAAGTCAAAACAGTTTAAAAAGTGGGAACGATTAATGGAAATCTCCGAAGGCATCTCATAAGTAATAACAACGATTTAAAAGTCGGTAATGACTATTTGATAACATGTTCCCGTCCTGCCGATTACGGACGACATCTTGACGCGTCATAATTACGTTCCTCGTGCACCTCTCTCGCTCGTTAGCACGTCAGTTTTTGCGTAAAATGCTCCAGCCGGTTTATAATTCACCCCATACAGAGTATTGGGTGTGCTGTGCAATATAATTAGATTTCAAAAAATACGCTAAATATCCTGCAACAGCAATTTCAGCATTTGACGTGTAAAAGAAATGGTTCTAGTACCTACAGTTACTTAATCATTCTCTACATTTATTGAAGATAGATAAAACTTTTAAATTTTTGTCCATGCAACACTTGGACTTAGTTATTAGTATTTATAGACTTAAGTAGTATACTTAGAGTTACCTTATACCTAATAAATAAAAATAAAAAATTAAAAATAAAGTTGTAATGTAAAAAAATACACTTGTGATATAAAAAATATTGCATCAGGCTACATAAGGATGATAATATTAGTTGAGATTGAGCGTAACATATTGCTTTGAACAATGATCATAGACATTTTCTTTGCCAATACATTGCACAACTATCTTAACGAGGAGTCATTAAAACGACAGGCTTCAATAAAACATAAAATTAATACGACAAGTAACAATTCATAACGATCGCACGTGAGTTTATGTAGCTATGAAAGTCTCACAATAGACCCATATACATAAAGAAACAATCGCTCATCTTTTTATGACACCGTAACGCTTATAAGACAGTATAAAATGATGTCGAGAACGCACAATAGACGATTACGTGTGACGCTCCGTAGCGACAGGAATTTCGTTATTGCCAGCGAATTAATTTCTCGGTACCTATTACAATGAACAATAAAAATACTGTCGCCTAATAAAATTTAATTCGACTTAATTGTACACTTACACCGAAAATGGACTGACATTAAATAAAATTAATCACTCCAATAAAAACTGCGAGCACGTTTCGAAAGCCTCAAGCGCTTGACGCGGCAGCAATGTCTAACATACTTTTCTTTCACACCCCATATTATACACCTCGGTAAGTTTTTGCCATTGGTGAGATTTCAAAAGATCGTTTTGCAAGTAAAGCAGATCTTGAAAAGAAATCTATTTAAGAAGTCAGAGGTGTAATTTCACTTAAAATTCGTAATAAGTTTAGATAACAAATTCAGGAACTGATTAGGAAGACCTGAGGTATTCTGTCAGTAATAAAAGGGATGAGCTTAACTAAACAGTTTTCTATTCACGATTATAGAATATAATAGACCACGACGTAGAAAAGTATTAGCCAGAAATTGATTGGATGAAATACATCAGCTGTATGAGCTCGTAAACAGATCAGTGGCAGGAATGAGTCACGTAATTTGTTAACAGTCAACATATGCTCAATTTATGGGACAGCACGACTAATGTATTCGCCATGCTTATGAGCTGCTTTGGCAGAGCTACACAAACTTCACGTCGAATTAATTTACGGACCTATGCCAAATGTTTTACAATCATTCGTATTCTTAATTGGCTCAAACGTATAATATGTATCATGATATTTTGCAACTTTATTGTGTTATATCATGGGCTTTTTTATCTCTGTAGCATTTCATTAAATTACGAATTTATACAATTCAGTACATTTTAAAAGGTAAATCATAATTACTCGCCTTGCCTGGAATCATATTTTTACTCAACAAAAAGGAAGAAATAATAATATGTATAATGAGACATGACTTGTAATGACAAGTTAAAACTATTTAAACATGTAACGAAATAAGTCTATCTATAATAACAGGTGCCTAATCCACGTCCTTATCTACAAGTGTCCACATGACATTAAGTTTGATTAGGATCGGTCCGGAGATTTAAAGTCGCAGGAAGCCTGTCGCGGTGAGCGGTTCCGTCACACGAAGGCCGCCCGATCAATCTTTCACACGCCATTAGCTCTGTCGCTTCACTCTCAATAGCATTACGCGAAAGGGTCGCCACTAGGGCTAGCTCCTTAATCATAATTAAACTTATTTAATCGGAAATGCGTTATCAACTTTCAATTATTAAGCTTCTTATAACAAGAGGGTACAAAAAATTATATCGCTTCGCGTAATCGAAAATTAAAAATATTAAATGATTCAAAATGTCCTATGAATTATAAAAAAATTTTGGCGTAAAAAAAAATATTAAAATAAAATTTTATGTCGAAAACATAATTTAAAATATAAAAGAATAAAAAAAAATTTGCACATTATGTATAAAGAGAAAAATTCGGTCTGTGAAGCGTCAACCCTAGTTATAACTCGTGCGATTATTCACCAGCGAGTGACACGTCAATGGTCATTCTATTCAAATATTTTTCAAAGGCGCAAACGATACTCGGATAAAAGTAGTTGACACGTACAAGGGTGTGACTACATTATATAAATGTGTCGGGCGGAATATTAAAACCATAGTCCAGAAATAAAATATCACCGCAATTTGAAATACAGACGTAACGTGCAACATTCATGCAGAATACGGAAAATTAGAGTAAAAGTGCAGAAATTATAATTAATAAACCCACTCCGAGCAACCGAAGTGGAACATGGTAAGTGCCCTTAATGAGAAGCTCCCAAAAAGCACCTCGGTGTCCTATAAATTTAAAAACATACTTAGCACCGGCAAACGTAACTTGACCTCCCCCGCCTCCCCCGGGCACAATAAAAACGGATACAGGAGGGGTGGCGTTAACTTTAAGTGACGGTTGAAATAAACTGGCACCATTAGCGTGGTCAGTAAAAAAGTCGGATACTTGGCGTTTTACTATCGAATAAATTGCGCCTACCGCGCGCCCGGGAAATGTCCCGAAACTTTTGCCGTTTTAAAACAACCCGGGAGACATTTTCATAAAGTGAATACTGTCGACGTGAAGGAGCTTACCTCATTGTTGTTATCTTTTACGATGCTTATTTGTTTATATATTCAAATCCATATACCAACTTAAACCTATACATGTTATCTAATTTTATATGAATCTTCCTTTAAAAGTGTAATTGATTGACTCATCAGTCATCATTCATCCAGGTAAAGATGGATAAAATAACGTGCAAGTTTCACATCATATTTTTATGTTTTTAGGTCATTTTGAGTTAAATCTTCTACATTGTAGAATTCCTAATACTTAAAATTTAAATGTATACTAAGCAATCAACTCTGGCAGAGAAATAAAGTGTCCGTTGCGAAGATAAAGTCAAGCAACTATTATTATACACTAAAAACTCAAATTTTGACAGAACAATGTGGTGGCAGGTATTCGCAAGTAGACACGATCTCAAATTCCTAAGGCGAGTACAATGGTTAAGAAAAGGCGCACAGATAGAATCACCAAGACGATAATAAAGCTCGCGTCTTACGACCAATTACCTCGCAAGATAAAGCCTCCGAAAGGTGCCTTATTTGCAATAAATAATTCTAATAGAAGTCATTTATGACTCCGCTGAAACAAAGTTTAGTTTTAGAGTTGAAATAATTGAACCGTTTGCAAAGGAAGATAACTTGCAAAGTTTATAGTCTTGTGCGTTACTGTTGCTGCAAGTAAGCGCTGTAACTGTGTATAAGTTACAAAAGGTTATATTATCTTTTAAAATCATTGTGCCTGGATAGGAGTAAAAGCTGCAAAACCTCCTCAACAGAAACTAGATAGATTTTATCTTTCTTTTAACTGCTACAAGAATTTTATATTAAAACCAGGAGAAACATTTTAGCAATTGATTGTGTTTAGTGTTTGCATGTAAAATTGACGCTTAAAGAGAATAGAGAGGGGAAAACAATTTACTTTCTTATTTACTTTTGAACGTAGCAGCGGATTATTTTAAAAACACTTTCGTGTCGTCAATTTAAAAATAAATAAATCAATCGTACATGTTGTAAAACTAACCGAATGTAAAAAAGCATATCAGTGTGCCACCGAGAGCACTCTCCAGTCTTACTGCTCGTAACGTTACAATTTTACGACCACTTTTATTACAAGACGCTTTCGTGCACGATTACCCTCGAGAGTGAGTTTCGCTGTTAGAGACCCGCTACTACGCTGTTTTCCCCAAATCCCCAGACAGAGACATCGTTTTGTGCGCCGACCATTGCTCGCATTCATCGGGAGCGCTCCCGACACCTCGTTATGATTCGGAAGTGAAACCGAAGGCGAGCGGTAAAATCTTTACGGCTGCGAGGGTTGTCAGCAATTACGCTTTAATGCGTGTTTTATTATCACGGTCTAATGTACTGGAGCATTAATTTATCACCTCCCCTGTTTACGACGCGGGCTTGACAATTGAAATGACGGTTTCAGAATTCAAAGGCGTGTGACGTGGCCGAATAATTCTGATCTCGCCCACCTCCCCGAGGGCTCGGGTTGGGAAAGTGCGCGGGGGTTCGGTGAATAGAGGCAGGGGTCTAGATAGTTCGGTCGCCGCCGGAGTCGTTCGGACAGACAAGCGATGGACGTATCAAAGGCCTCTGAAATGCAGTTGCAGTTTCGATTGTATCGAGACGGCTGCGGCGTGCTTGTGAAGTGAAGGTTGATTGGAACACGTCGCTCGAGCGATACGCTGTTTGGATTCGAATGAAATGCGTCTTCGCTAGTTGATTGTTAGTTTGATTTGCTGTGTCGTGTTTCGGATCCGTGTGTTCTGGGATTTAACATAATTAACTCGGATCTGAAGCTTTGTTTTCTGTGTTACTAACAAAGGTATCGACTGTTTTAACATCGGATCCTCGTTCATTGTCCGTCTGTGATCCCTCGTTACTCGAAACCGAATAATTTTCTACGTTAACATGTATTATGTAGCGAATGAAATCTCTCCAAGCCTATAAAAACTGTTATTTATGTTAACTAAAGCACATAAGTAACATCATCGCGTGCTGACCCAATATAAATGACACCGTGGTCTAATGGATAACCAGATACAAATCTGTTTATGCAAAGTTTTCAATGCACTTGCATGCCGGCCGCACATTGGCACACTCCCCGTTATAAATATTGTACAATCACTTGTTACGGTTAAATTGTTATCTTCTTCGTTTAATTTTATTTCTTTCATGTTTGATGCTCTTCAACTAAATTAGTTTAGCTATTGGATCGAAACAGCTTTATTTCGTTAGTATATTTTTGTATTTTATTTTTTTAAACCATTACCAAGAACTTTATCACTAGACTCATATTTAGTATTCTCTATACGTTACTAAATGTTTGCTCGTGTTTGATAACCTGTAATTTAATATTAGTAATTACAAATAGCATTCTACCGCTTACATCGGTAAGTACAACATTCCCACGTACCATTCAATTAAATAAATTGAAAGCAAATGTTAGGATAACAACACTGTTAATAGTGTGAATTACGTTGTACATCGCCTGTTCGTAGGTAAAAAACAAGCTAATGCCAGCCACATCCGCCGGCCAGCACGCGATGCGACCGTAACTCAGGTAGGTGTTACAACTGAAATTACTGTGATTAATGTTGATTTGGAGAAACTGTTGAAGGATTGAAGATGAGATACACCTAGGATATACGTCCTAAAAGAATGGACGTTAGGTGAGAATTTTAAACAGGGTTAAAGAACCCTGGCAGAGTTGAAAAGGTGGTGAATAAATTATTATCTGTGGCGCATGTTATATAATTTCTTATAACGAAACAGGTGTAAATAAGTCAAATACATCTTGTGGTGCGTTAGAGTAAAGATAGCGGTTTACTTCTTAGTTTTATATTTCATCTCGCAACAAACGACAAGTTTTTACTAACGGAATAATACTTCTACACAGGGAATTCTATTTGCGATCTAAACTAATCGCTAGCGTAACAGAATCATAGCAAGTGTCAGTTGCTCGTGCGGCCGGCCCAAACTCTAGAAAATACCAAAGATGTTACAATATGAATGTTGCCCTCGCTATGTCTTAGAATAAACAAAAATCTCCCCAAAATATCTATATTTGTTTCAAAAGAACGAAAACTTATTATTTGAAAGAATATTATTTGAAAGCCAAATCCATCGACGGCCAATCTCGATATCCAAATGTGCGACCCATAAAGCGTTTTATTATAAAATATTTAAATAACAATCTGTATCAATTAAAATTTCATCAAGCAATTAAAGTCATCAAAGACAATTGATATACGAGGTGGCATATTTCCCTGATATATATTTGTCAATTGGACCTGTAGAAGTTGGACTATTTCGGTAGCAGATGGTTTATGTGAGACAGGTGCGGACGACACTAGTAAGGGGAAGATGAAGATCGATAAGACTATCGATAGTAACGTATTACACACAAATATGTTTTATCACTACCTAATATGGATGTGAAAATTTGATTTTTTGAACGTTTGTCTGTCAATCACACCGAAACTACGGCGCAGATTCTGATGAAATTTGAGTTAGAGATAGAAAATCAGATTTAGATATTAGATTATCGATGCTTTGCAATTAAACGCTCAGGTGAAATAAAATATTAGCCACAGATAAATCCTAGTAGTAGGTCAGAACTTGTGACTTGCTATTTGCTAAGTTTGTTTTATAAGTTTTTGAATAAAAAATATTTTAAATTAAATTTTAAATTAAAAGAACTCAATCAGCATTTAAATGTTTAATTCACTTCATAATCAAATATTTTTTTTATAAGCATGTAAAAAATGAAAATGAAATGAAAGTTTATTTATACACATATGAGTTTTGAGAGACGTAAATTTAAATTTCCTCGAGTGTGAAATATTGTTATGATAAAATTTTAATAAAGCGAACAAAAAAACGTGAAGCATTGGCACTATTATTATTTTGTTATAATTTCTAAAGGAAACATTGAAAGGAACAACATACTAAATATTTATTTTATAAAAAAATTATCGATATCATCTTACCCATGTCTCGACACTAGTCATCTATTTCCACTCTCATAATTCATATTTTACGCGTCTCCTTACGAATGTATCGGAATCAAAGGACGATGACATATTTACACTAATAACTCACGGCTCGTATGGTAATGCCGACCGCTAAATCATAAGTTTGAAGCTGACAACACCAGAATATAGTGCGTCTTTTGGCTTTTGGACATAATTTAAGATTATAAAGTGGAGACACTCTCAACGTCTTCTAAAACGAAACAAACAATATTTTTAGACGACGAGGACCTAAAACATAAATGTATAGCCGGTACAAATACAGCATAATGTCATAATTTATATACGAGCATACTCAACGTGTACATAAATAGTTGTCACAAATTATTCTTATAAAGCACCTTTTATCGACATAAATTGTAGCTTAACATCAGTGGAGCTTTGGAAACTGTATTTTAGTGTCGATTCAGTCGTTAAAGTCGGACCACCTCGTCGGCCAGAATGTAAATTAACTCTAAAACGTCATACAAAGGGCTAACCCTTCGGCGCGCACACATTTCTGCGCCTCCCGCGGCGCTCGCCGGGCCGAAAGGGCCGGACATTAAATATTATGGTATTTATTCAGATTCGAACACAAACAATTCAATTCACGCGTCGCCTGTTAATTGGGCAAGTCGCGGTGAATTCAATAAGACGCCGATGTAATTTGAATACGTGAAACAGTGCATAGATAATGTGAAGCGATTGTATAGAGCGGTGGTTTTGTACGACACCACGGGTTCGGGTAAACGTCGATTAAACAGAATTAATTTGTTTTCAAATAATCGATATTTGAATAGCCTGCCTGTGGTGTGATTGTTTTCGCGGTGAAAGGGTTTCTAGTCATTATCGACAATTTAGCTGCTTGAAAATATTTTCCTCTATTTATTTATTTTATAATTATATAAAGAAATAGGGCATAAAATATTGTATGTCTGTTTTATATTGTACTAAATAACATTATAATATTTTTAAGGTATCATTTTACTTCTCCTAAATATTCTACTCGCAATTGACAAGCAATATTCTACTCGCATTGAGTAATTCTTGTATGATAATATTAAAAGTTCTTGCATTATAAACGACTACGCCCCATCCTGAAGCTGCTTCTATAATCAACATAACTATAATCAATACAATCTAAAACGTACTAATCTCAGGAACTACTGTCCGGAATTTATTTTTGTGTTGGTTAGTCCATTTATCGAGGAAAGCATCTAAAAGCCTTCCTCGATAAATGGGCGCTGTTAAGCATTTGTGTGTTATTCAACAAAAAATGAGATTTTGAGCTAAGAATGCAGTGTCCTTCAATCCTTTAGATCTAAAGAATAGTACTGCATTCTTAACTTAAAATCTGATTTTTGTTGGATAACACATAAATGCTTAACAGCGTTCATATATAGCATCACGCTAGGACCAGTAGGAGCCAAGCAGTAATAAAATAATGTTTTAAAAACGGCATAGGTTATTAAGTTTTACGCGAACGTACTCACGGGCAACATCTAGACTCATAATATATTCAGAAGCAACTAACACACACGAAAAACCTCAAAAGCACTTTTTAATAGAAAAAATAATTAGAACATTTGAATTATTGCCTACGTTTCACGTGAAATTGTATGTAAATGCGGACGGGTCCCACAATAAGTAATAACATAATATGTGTTGTGAGTCACGGCAGGCTGTTAGTGTGTAGTTAACCCTTTATCGCCGCACGCAGGGACGTGAGACCATTACGGGGTCGTTTAGGCCTACAATAAGCGTCTCAGCGCTGATGTAAATACAGAGGGCTAGACAAATCATGTCGCGTTTGGATTGCTTCGCTTAACTTTATCAATGCATTTGATTAAACAAAAAACTTTTTTGCACACTTTTGCTTTATTTTACAGATTTCTACTTGAGCCGGAACGACTTACTCTTGGTCATCATAATATAATATCTATGGACGCTTCACACCACGTCCGTCTGGCCCCATGGTAAGTACCAGAGGGACTTGTGTTACAGGTACCAGACAACGGAAATATATTTAATACTTTTATACTATACACATATTTAAGATTTTTATTCTATGATACATATATTTAATACACACCCAAGACCCAGGAACATGGAAAAACTTTTTGCTCCGTCGGCGGGATTCGAAAGCGCGACCCCCGGCGTAAGCTACCAACGCGCTTACCAACTGAGCCACAGAGGTCGTCATAATATATAATAAAGACAAAGAAACACAAAGACAAAGAATAAATTATAATAAAGACAAAGCAGGCTAAACAGGGATGTATTTACCCTAGGATGGCCCTAAAATGACATGGTGAGAAGCAACAGGGGGTTTAGTCATAACCTTAACGTTTTTGCTTCTTTGTAGAATCCCCAAACAAAATGTATGGAATTGATATAAGCGTTCGTTATGCCTTATGTAATTGTCATACATTTTGTAAGGCGATTCTACAAAGAAGCGAAAACGTTCAGGTCTTGGCTAACCCCCCAGGAGCGGGGGCGCGCAATCTTAAAATATGCCTATAAGCGTAAAGGTAATTGGTCTATGTTATGAGACTGAGTAAGGACCTACAATTCTACAGTGGTACGTAGTGGTATACTCACCACACAGCACCGATGGTAGGCGTTGTTCCTCATGGTGGAGGTAGGGCTGTACGAGTAGCTGACCGCCTCCCCGCACCCCTCCACACCCTGGGACTCCCCCGCCAACGCGCCGAATGAGCACTCGTCGCAGCACATCTGAGTTTAAAAAAAAAATCCAAAATACTAATCTCAAATTCATTGTTTGAATCAAATTAGTTAAGTTGTGTTACAGAGCAACACAAAACATATGCTACTGATAATATAATTACTGTTAATTCGTAAACAGGTCATCCCCCCTAGACAAGTGTCAATCGAGTATCGTTTACGATAATCGCTTGGCGTGTTTTTGTATGGCATTGACATAAACGAACGAAAAGTCACGTGATCTAGTCGAGTTCGAATATGTCAATCCCATACAAAACAAGCGAAGCGATTATCGTAA
>JAOTAV010000031.1:1965352-1982273 GCA_026546445.1 Cyclargus thomasi | reverse complement strand
AAATATATTTAATACTTTTATACTATACACATATTTAAGATTTTTATTCTATGATACATACATTTAATACACATCCAAGATCCAGGTACATTGAAAAACTTTTTGTTCGAACCCGCAACCCCCGGCTTAAGCTACCAACGCGCTTATCAACTGAGCCACAGAGGTCGTCTACTACTTCTGACTGTCAAGTGTCAGCTGTCAATCATGCTGATCTTTGTGCCTGTACTTCAAAATACTGATTTTGAATTGCGTAATTGTGTTTTTTTTACTTTATTCATTGAAAACTGTATATCATAGAAATTAATAAAGTAACTAATTAATGATCATCATAAAACTATGTGCTAAAATTAAATTAAATAAGTAACACCTCTATAATTTCCTATTATAATTAAAAAGCTTATAAAAATAATAATCTATCCCAAGGATGTAAACTTTATAGGTCGTCATGAATTTAACAAACACATAATGCAGAGTCTACTCTTTGCCATCAATGCTAAGAATCCTTAAACGTATGGTATTTAAAATTCGTGAGTGAACAGTTAACATGAGATCTGACAACACATTGTTGTTGTGATGTATCTGTTGTCGACGACACACTGCTGTTGTGATGTATCTGTTGTCGACGACGCTGTTGTCGGTTCCCAACAATTTAAAATTCGCTTCAATTCACCGTAACGATTTGAATTATGTTATGAGAGGTTCAGATGACGTTGATTGTGATTTACATTGTGAAAACACGTTCCGAACCCTTTACACGACTTATGTTTGCTTTTGTACGAAAAGTCAGACTATCAAATTAAAGATTTTTGATAGGCGGGTATAATAATCAGATCTTTATTATACTCGCACGTTAGGGTTGAAAATTAAATCTCATTTTAAAACGAACTTTAAGTTTTTAACAACACTGGCTAAATAAACATAGTTTAAAAGGAAGAAGAAACCTAAAAGATATATACATCGCTGTTTTCTGCTCGCACATATTAATATTCTTCTTTTATATCTGGTGGAAGAAATCGACGCGAAAACATTTTTTCTATATAACTACACAAATAAAGAAATTTTTTTAATCCGCGGTCAATCCCTCATCAAAAGAATTATGTATCGAAGACAAAAATATGGACTGAATTGAATGTGACCTTTTGGAAAATAACGATTTTTTCGTTGACATTAGATGCATTTTTGTGATAGAGAAAATTTTAAAATCATCCTGTTTTCACCAGGACAGATCCTCGCAAGTGTAGTATTATATTATCCATTATTAAAAATAAAACAAAAAGCAAAGGAAAATTAACAGTTTGAAAATGAATAATCAAATACATATTTAATTTTGCTTAGTAAATACCAATTTATGAAAAACAAGTAAGCTTGATGATGACATTTCCTCAATTTACACGTTCTTTAATTTGGTTGGAGAGCAAAGCGAGTTTCAAACAAAACCAAGTTATGTCCGGCAAAGAGATTCCGCCCACCAATACCGTGTGAGCCCCAGGCGCGGAAATTGCTTTTTGATACCAGCCAGGAGACACAATACGCCTCTGCCTCGGGCGTATCAAATTTCGCTTCTATTCTATTTGTTTTAAATTACGAATTTAATTTCAATCCCCCAAAAGATGAAAGACTTTAAAAATTAAAAGATCACATTTTTAATGAAAATCCAAAATGTGTTTATGCGGAAATTAAATTTGAAGCTTGGTATTTTCTACATTATCGAGATTTCGACTAGACTGTACAATCTGTGTTACAAGATTCACTTAGTCAAGTAGGAAGTCAAGTCATTCAAGCAAAGAAAATGGTCAATGGACGCACAAGAACATTGTGAACATCACGAATTTATAGATATTATATTCCCTGATGCTTCAAACTTTGATAAAAGACATTTTTAATTAAAAAACGAACAATAGAGCTACAAATTAATCATCTACATCTCCTCCTCTCAGTTCATAAAACTATATCAGTTTATAAATGCTCTTTACTATTAAAACATGGATAAATCTGTCGCGACGGAAAGAAATGCCGAACGTGTGCGCGGCGCGATCCTGCGGATTACTCCTATCGCGATGACAGTCCCGCCGGCTTAAGGTGTACAACAGCTTAAGCTTTATTATGAAACTGCACTATATTTTAATATATTGCATTATATTATAATATTTTTCATTTCAATAATATCTATATCATTATTTAAATACTTTGTCTATATGCATTTAGTAATCAACGCATAGCCTAAACCACTCATCGTAGCAACATGAAATTTTGGGAGTGTTCTTCGTATGACGAAGGTGACTAATAAGAAAGGATTTTCCGAAATTCGTCTCGATCTAATCTAAAATTTGCAAAAAACATTATTTGATAAATTTCATTGAAGATTTAATTCATAGTTCTAAAAATATCCATACTAATATTATGAATCCGAAAGTGTGTCTTGTAAAAAAATTACGATTGAGTACGATTCCGGCGCGATAAACGAACTCTACATTCAGTTTATGATAAGCAACTACAGCGACGTTAAGTTCATTATAGGCGTCTACGTCATGTTAGTCCGAATCTAAATTGTAAAACGGGTTACTGCGAACTTATATTTTATAAAGTATTTACTAAGATTACATTTTAACCCATGTAAGAACGACACCACAATGGTGTTTTGGGGTTAACAAAAAAAAAAAGTCTCTGTAAACCACAAGACTTTTTTTTAAAATTTAAAAGTTTAATATTTGAACATAGTATGTTTCAGTTTTGACAATAGCATAAAGCCATTTAAAGCTCGCAACAGAAATTATTGTCGAAAACTCCAAACCCTTCCCTTTCTACCGACATCGACGTAATTAAAGTAAAAACAGCCAAAGATTTGTTTGTAAGCGTCGCGATAATAGAGACATTATACTGAAATTATTTAAAACAATCCGAGCGGAAAATGACGTTCCTTCAAGCAAATCACAAACACTGAATAGAGGTGATGGATTACATGCATTATGCTTCTGTGACTAGCTAACGAGGGGGTCAATTTCTTTTACCCTCCCCCCGATGTAGCTCTGCGCGAGTCCCAGCTCTATCACCTCCGTATAGAGACGAAACTCGCTCGCGACCCGTAATTGACTGGAGTAAAATATTCACCACCATTATAACGTTGACAGGTATTAATTTTCAATATTTTATGGAACCGGTTCTTATTAACGGTCGCCATTGTGGTCGTGACGCGGCGTGATTAAAGACGCTCGAGCACTACTTCAATTATGAGGTGAAGGGTTTGATGTCTTGCCCTCAGCAAATAGAAAAACTACGTCGCTATTAATTATCACGTCTTTGTTAAAGACAAAGAATAGGACTTGTGTCTGTCACTCCCTTTGTGTGGATTGTAAATGACTGACAAAAACAAGTTAAAGCTCAACTACAAATATTCAATACCCACAACTACTCTCTCATCGTTTAGATTTTGATTCTGCAGAAAGTCGCTTTATCATTATCTTCCAAGTTTTCCATAATATTTATTTCAATGACATCTGTACTTTTGATATATGTTATTGATGTTGGTTCATGGTGGAAATTCATGTTCAACCTTAATGAAACACAGTTTTTATGCACTATTTAAACCATATTCATTTTGATTTTACAAATTTATGACAAATACATGACCACTTTCGACAAAGTGAATATAGTGGAAGTAGTGCATGAAAAAATGTGGTTCATTAAGTTTAAATTTTTGAATTGAATCTTAACTAGCTTTAAAATAATGTATTCAGAAGAAGGGTAAAATATTTCGACATAGCTATGATGATCATACTATCCATTAGATAAGAAGCTTTAGCTGTTAAGATTTTCTTGGCGAGTGGTTATAGTCGACAATAAGCAATTCCCAGCAATGCTCTAGAAAGGATTTCTTTTAATTTCACCGACACATATCTTTGCTAGAAGTATTTAGATAACGTTACGCCCAATTGTGTCGGTTATTACGTATCACACCGAAGACAATAGACATCTTACAGATACTTACGGACTTAAGATACAAATAATACTAATAGTACTAAAAAGTTGCAGAATTTTTGTTCTATCTTTAAATGGACAAAACATTGTCTATAATCTCCACCTTGTCTTTTATTTTATTAAAATGTAAACGCAACGTGTATTGGGTATAAAATTATATATCTAGTTGAATGACAATATTTTCTGTATCTTTTTTAGCATATCACATAAAATTATTATTTTTGCTTTAATGCTATTTCTCTTCACCGCTTCCTTCAAAACCAAACAATTGCGTTTTTCCCAAAACTTTATACTTTTGGTTACTATGATGCTCGTATTATTTTCTTCATTTTCATGTATGTAATATGTTCGTCTGACCGCCATTGGTCGCACGTGTGCCCAGTCGTTCTATCCCCGTGTCATCACCCATTGGTACCAGATGTAATATTGTGTACAATGCACCTAATTGCCTTTTACTTTCCCGCATTTACTTACTTCGGACTTTTTCTTGTGATATTACGCTTAATAAGAGGACCTTCCTTGTTTTGTTTGGAATTAGTTTATTAAAGTTTGGAAGATCAGGCGAGGATACCGTTTTGTTAATTTCGACAACGGAAACAACTGCACGAGTACTTTCATTGCCGAAATAAAGTTTATTATTTTAATCTAGAATCTCTGATATTACTAAAGTCACTTGTAGTATTGAATTTTGTTAACAAGTATTGAGTTCATTTCTGTTATATCATCAGAACGATCCGTAGAATTTAACTCATCTTATTATTTAAAGTGAAGTTTAATATGTCATTACTCGACGCTCAATTGCTCTGCTGCTGGAATGGAAAAGCCACATGAGAGACACACACACATACCACATGGAAAATTCATAGTTGATATTTTTACCGCTACCCTTAAAGTTTTACAAGATTTATTTTAACCCCCTTATTCATAAAAATATTTAAGCAATTTTCAACTAACCAAGGAATAAGGGGGTTGGTATTTAAATTTTAAAGTTTTAGTAAAGGTAGGTAAGTAAAGAGTTGTGACATTTAGATAATCTGATAACTAATATAAGTCACGTGTAAATTGAATAGAACAAATAAAATGTAATAAGTGAGTCAGTGAGGCTTTCAGCGGCGGCCGTTCATTCCGATGATTGATTATCTCCGCCTAATGAGCTTCGAGCCCATCTTATCTGAGTGGTTTAAGTGAGAGGATTAAGCGTTTGGTTCTCTGAGAGATATGAAAACCATAATAAAACGGGTTTCGGAAAATCAACGAGGAATATTAACGATACTCGGAATACATTTTTCATACAACTTTCTGTAAAGTGGGGTTCGAATAATTAGTTTCTATTTATTAAGATGAATATATCCGAAGGAACACTCATCAAAGTGATGTGATTTTATTCAGGAAATCATTTGTTTGCTCACCAACGGAACAGCATTTTATACAATATTATTACATCAATTTGATATGATAAACTTAAGCAAAATATGTAAGTATATTTACAATACTGGATGATATAAGTATTAGAAAAATAAAAATGTTTAACATATGATTTTTTTCTCTTTATCCGAAACAGAGGTCACTGAATATCCGTGCACAGCTGCCGATCGCGGGCTCTCCTGTATTGCGCTGTTGACATTATGAATTATGATCGCTTTTCCTTCACAATAAGTGCATAAATAGGGCCCGGCTGACGGCCGAAGTAAATCACCAGCGTCATCCATCATCACGTCACCAGGAAGTGCGGCCATTCGACTACACTTCGATCTAACTCTGATAATGTTTATAGCACACGTCTGACAGCACTAATACACAGTGAAATACGAAATAAATCAGAAATGTTTAAGTTGGACATCATTTGTGAAGATGACGCTGGAATCTGAAAAGGGAATTATGAATGCCCTTTACTTATCGTAGCTTTATACCTCGCTTTCTTTCACGATTCTGTACTCATATTGTCATTTCAATTTTATTTTCTCTTAAACCAATCAATTGTCATACTCAAATCAATACTGAAATTAAATTCAAATAAATACAGAAATTTTCGATATCCAATTCGAAATTCTATATTGTACCAGACTGTGTAATCCTCTAAGCCTGCACCTTAAATACTAAACTGTGCATCGAGCTCATTACAGCAAGAACCTTCGATTGTCTCGGAGCTTCTGTGAGCCCATTGAGTCGCGACGATAAGCGTTTCCGCTGACACAGATAGCGTCTCGCACACGCTGAAGACTGCCGAGAATTATTCTATCTGGAGCGCAAACAGTTTCAGAGACACGCTATCTAGACGTTCCGGTTGGGTAGTGGTGTCCAAACTTTTAGTTCTCGATTTTATAGCTCGAAAAGTTTTGAGAGGTTAAAGAAAAATGCTAGCTAACGCTAATTACAAAAACCGGTCAAGTACGGGTAGGACTCGCGCACGAAGGGTTTATAATCATAATTCCTTTATTTGCTCTAAAAGTGCACATACATAACAGATCAAAATCAAAATCTTTTTATTTAAAATAAGTACTTAAAGTACACTTTCTCAACGTCGAGACTACGGTGCCTACCACTGCACCGGTTCGGTATTGTGGTCCAAATGGTGGTGGATGGTTGTCCAAATAGGATCTTAGGGTCAAAATATAATCTTACTTTTGTGTTTTTTGTATGAGAGCCACCATAAATATTAATTTTGTTTGAATTTTATTACTGATTAGTAAAGTATAAATAAAACTTAGTATTGTTTGTTAGTTTCAAGCGCCTGCCTGTATATATTATAAAAATAGCAAACAAACCATGTTTGTTGTATGACAGCCCCTCTTATTTATTAAATTTATTTTGGCTAAAGTGTTTGTTGTTATAGCGGCAACACAAATACATAATCAGCTCTCTTATTGCCGTTCTTGAAGGTCAGCCTGGAGATAGACAGACAGACAGGTCGACAGTCTTTTCACATTTTAAAACATTTACTTTTAGCAAGACACATCTTCACGCGCTCGAAATCCAAGTGTGGAGTCTGGACACAAATAACATTAAATCAATCAGACGATGATGATGCTGAAGGGAGCTCGTACAGTTTGAGAGCAGCTGTTTGCTGCAAATACATCGCTTGTGCGATTCAAACGGGCGACGTCCGACAACCACTTAGTGGCTGCATTGTGCCAGGCGGTGCTATATGATACGGCATAGAAGGCTTCAGATGTGGCATCTATAGAATAAAGGATCGTGACAGACAGACGGGCATGCGAATAAAGAGAGTGAACCTGTTTGAGATTCCTTTCCTTTCAGTTGATTACGCTGGTATAATAATTATAACTAATCATTGCTTGATGTACAATCAGAGAAGTTGAAATAAGTACAGATCGAACGTGGATCGAAGTAATTTGGTCGGGACATATCCCGACTAAATTACTTAGATTTGACATATCAAACTCACGAGTTAAATGGAATTGACATATTCCGACCAAATGACGTAGATCCATAAACTGGCTCTTTTTCAATTTTCCCACATTATACATTTATTTACCTGCAAACGATTTGTTTCTGGAACTTATATTTTGTAATAATATTTTATGAATATGAGTATTAACTCACATGACTGGACAGACTGCATTCATAATTACTTGAGTTATTAATTGGGTTAATTCTTAATAAAATATTTTTAGCCGACATAAAAAATAAGGTTTAAGCACTATCACTATAATTTTAAAAAATGGTTAGCTACTAGTCAATGTCATTTTTTTTGTAAATACAAAAGAAAAAGTACATAACTGCATTACGTAAACGTTAATTACTCGTTACTCTTATTTAAACGATTTCTAAAAAAGAAGGAGGTTCCTCAATTCGACCCTATTTAGTATGTTCTTTTTACAAATTTATTCACATTAAGTAACTTTTCCTGCAAGATGCCTTATTTCTTATAGCCTATCTAGTTGTTCGCTAGTACTACACCAGTAAGAGATCGCTGAAAGCAAGTCAGCGTGTCACTTCCGCTGATACGAGCTTGACACGAACACCCACCTCGTCTGGAGCTGTGTCGTGTTGCTGAACACGTCTTGAGGAGAAATTCTTTTCAGTTCAGGCTGTAGTAAATATCTAGCTTTTGCCCACAGATCCTGTTGGGCTATTCATGAATAAAAAGTTCTGCAAAACTAATCAGAGCCACTTAGAAGTTATACTTTTGTTTTACAATATCATTATCCTTATGATTATACTTTTTTTTCTTAATTGTGTGGATTACGCGAAACGTATTTTATTCATAGAGAAAGCCTAAATTCCGTTAGTAAAACAACTTACTTCTTATCTTTCTGGCTGTCTGCAAAGTTGTGCTTATTTTCGTACTCATAAAAATGTATGCAAATGTTGCAAGATAGTTTTGTGGTCGTTACTTCTAGCGTATGCTAAACACTTGGCATTCTTATCGCGCGTTCGGATTAGCTCGATATGAGTCGGATCGCTGCCAAAACTACTGGAACACAGATTAAACCTATTTAGCCTAAGATTTTGGAACCTAATTAGGTAGATTAGAAGCTTTTGTGTTTACTGGTGTATTAACTGGACTTATTTTATAAAACAAGATAGTTGCAGAGTTGTGTAAATAGTTTTGTATTGTGGATTATAATTTGTTAATTGAAGAGTATTTAAAAGAAATCATCAAAGTTTTGTAGTATGCTTCGGGAGTAGTATGTTAGCTGAAGTATCTTGAAGTCAACGTGCGAGACCTAAAACCAGATTACGCGCGATTATCCGGCGATTCAGCGACGCATCCAAACGGCTTCGTTGTTCGTGAGATGGCGAGATGAGATAACAGGCTCTGTAGTCTGCCGCCTTGGAACAGATTTAACGCCAGCTTACATAGGGATGGTGCATTTTGATTTTATTCATTTCGTTCTTCGTTATTTTCATTCGAACTTGGAGATTTTTATTTATAGCAGTATAAGAAACTTATGATCTTTACTTCACTAATTATATTCCTATTATTACTAATTAATGAACTGGTCAGTATTATTTAAATTTTATTTACCATCTTAATTACAAATGAGTTTTTTATTCGTTCAGCAAACCCGTATCTCCAGGAGGTTCAATTTAATGTGCTCCAGATAAAGCATAGTTCCACCTGCATCCTATCAATTTCGAGCTTCTGATGTCACGATGAGACGCCACTGGTGACTGACAACAAAAAACACTGATATGATTAGATTACTTCGGCGGTGGACGTCAAAGACGGAAGTTCTATCACGATTTACCTGTCGGAGCGATTAAATCAAACAGAATGGGTTCGGAATGAGGATGACTGGGCGAAATGGGAGATAGCGTGACCGCGGGTGACGGTAGCCGCCGCGTCACCGCAGCCTCACAGCGGCGGCGACGCCTTTGATTTATTAGGGCTGACACCACGGACATATTAAATCTCACGAACGGTGTGCAATCACGACTAATATTTACCATAGACGGAGACTACTAATTAGATGTTTACTAACAAAAGTTTCGAGTAATTTAAATGGAAAAGGGCACTTTCTACCAAATAGGCTCTACATTGAGATAAGTAATTTGATGAAAATTAATTTCTTCAAATTCAAATAATTATTATAGATACATACCTATTTGTACAAACGGTACAAAGAAGTGTTATTATTCAGCAAGTGAATGAATTGTCTTAATTTGTGAATAGTAAAAAATAGAAAAAAAAAAGAAAAAAAACGTTCATTTTTATTTAATTAAACAAAATCCTTAAAAACTAGTAGTGACCCTGAAAGCAACGTCGGAATTCTTAAATCATAACAAGAATAAAAAAGCTGTTAACTTCGACTGGCCACGCTAGATTTGTCTCAGTTAATTTTTATTATCAACATAAACCGTCAGTTATAAGTTACGGTTATTTCAATTAATTACCTGATAACTCGGGAAGTCGTTGCAGTTAAAAATAATGACCACGTTGATAGAGGAAACGACGTTATAAAAGGTAAAAACATAAATCCCTCGTCTATCTAAATCTAGCCAACTAAAGTTAATCACTCTTATCTTCTGTGTTGAATTTAAACCTAGTTGATGACAGTTCCGACAGATATAAAAATTAGAATCATGCTTTATCAAAAAAAAAGTTGTCTAACTTAAAAAAATATATACCTATTATACAATAATTTTACAACGCTTTCGCATTTGTCATTGAAAGCGGTAATTTTTTACCAGGGAGATAAATATTAAGTAAACAACATAGATAAGAAGACTAAACTTAAAATTTCAAATAGAAGAGAAGAATGACCTATTGTTTTAACTTATATTGTGAAAAGGCTGTAATAATAACAAAAATAATATTGTATTCCATATCGTTACTGAAATGTAAATATTTCTGTAGATAAGAAAACATAAAAATATTTTTTCCAAACAATTTCAAAGTATTTAATTATTATTAATCAGCTTAGTTATTTTGAAATAATTTAGTCTCTACTCTGGCAAGTTTTAACCAAAAAATATGTAACAGATTTATGTTAATTTATTTTTCGAATAAAAATACAAAATGATGATGAGTTTTATAATAAGAGTAGACTACTATAGAAAAAATGCAAACAAAGCTGGCAGAATACGCAAGCCTTGTTATTACAGCTCAAGTGGGGTTTTGGGGAATGATAAAAATTTGATGACGACTGTTTGACGTGTAAACAATGAGCGGGCACATTTTACCCCCGAGCCCGCTGGTGGTCGGACAAAAGAAAATACTTAAAAGGGTTGAAAGATTAATAATTGCTACGAAGCAAGATTTAGGTTATTTGTGTGTAAATAGCTTTTGTGTAAACAAATTACTACTTTCATTTACTTAAGTTTTCTCTTCTTTTCTTCTTTATTTTGGTTCAACCTATTTATTATGTTCTCAATGAATTCCGTGTAATAGAGTTAGTATTAGGAACCAATTTAAACTAAGTATGTACTCAAAGTATTTGGTTTTCTAATACATTTATGACATGTAATTAGTACTTTTTGTTCAACATTTGTCATGTTATTTCTAGTAATGAAAGTTGCGTCATCTCTCATTAGTTAAGAATATGTCTAGAAGAATAGGTCTCGGATAGCATAGAAAATGATGCTGAAAGTAAATTATTACTGGGCCACCGTTTACCCGCTCCGCAGCTATTCAATTTCCCGGGCTATGCATCTCTGTCGCCGCATCGCCTTTGACTGCGCTCTGCATATTTTATATAATCCTTTCATCAAAACGCCGCGGCAGGCGCCCCAGTAATTTTTCCCGCGCGCGAGCGAGACACCTAACAAACGGGGTGTCAAACGGCGGTGGGGATAAGACGGCAAAGCTCCCGCAAAGTACACAAAATGCAAAAATGGCGCGCGACGAGTGACAGCGAGCGCGGGGGGCGGGGACCAGTCAGTCAGTCCGCCGTAAGCCGCCACCAGCGTCGCACGTGCCGTCCGCGTTGTGTAGTGATGTGCTGATCGTGTTGTGAATAATTGTGAACCGTTTTAAACTGGAGAAGGATAATTTGCTGTGGAGCAACATGCTCACCTCCAGTAATCAATATTTACGCCCGGATTACCTGTCACCGCTGCCAACCACTGTAAGTTGACAAGTTAAAAAATTACCAGAATTTTTAATAAATTTTTATATGTACAACTTTCCAAAAAATATTTCATTTTTTGGAAGAAGAAGGAAGAAAAGTTTTGAGAAACAGAGCAACAATACAGTCAGATTTTACTTACCACTCCAATTATATTTTCAGACCATTTTAATTTTTAAATCAAGACTAAAGCTTAAAGAACAAATTTGACAATTTCGTAAAACTACTAGAATTAATAAAGTTGAAATATTTTATTCATGGCATTATAAATAAAATATATATCACTTAGGGCCTGTTTCACGGCTTACTGTTAAAGTTTATTTTAAGCTATTCACAACTTTCTTGACAGATTATCCATACAAAATCTGTCAAATAACATTGTATCTGTCAAATTAATGGATTAAAGGCGGTGAAACAGGCCCTTCATCTAGAAACTCTGTGACATGTGACAAATTCTAATTGGTATTTAGATCAATTAAGATTTGTCATCCAATATTACCTCATATATAGAACACCGCTGTAGCACAAACCGATCTAACGAATATAAATTTTGAAAAGATTATAAGAATGTAGATCTAAACTTAATCTGAAATTAAACATAAACAAGGCAATAATTGGTTTTACTGTAACTTTTACGAATTGTAAATACGTTTTTGAAGAAGACAATATATAAGATCTGTTTCTTATCAATATCTTCAGTCAGTAAGGTCTAATAAAGAGTGTATTACAAAATTTAACAAATGTAATATAATTTTTTTACTAAACATAAAGATATAGATGATCTTCAATTACTTTACCAAAAAATTAGGGTCCTTTTTGCTGCAACATGATTAACTAATAAAGTTTTTTATTGTAAATATTCACGAATTTATAAAAAAATCTAAATTTTACTAAATCCATTAATGACATAATAAATGTTCGAAATTAACTGCCTGTCGTTGTAAAGTATAAATCTTAAAGTGATGATTTATTGAGAGGTCATAGTGGAAGCAACCAGCTAAATGAATAATTTTTCAAGTCAATAAACAAAGTTATAAAACACGCTACATTATTCAAAGTAAGACGTTTAATTTATTGTGATTGATTATAAAAGGAAACGTGTAACATAAATAAAATCATTAACATAAATTCGTCGACTTGAGTAATATAAATCGATGTTCCCTCATTAGCCTAATATATAAATTATTAAAAGTGGGCTTGTTAAATATATATTAAATTATTAAGAAATATTAACATATCAATTTCTCGTATAATACTCGAATACTACATGCATAAATTGGTTATAGCCTTGAATATCAAGTAGCCTTATTATTTAAATTTATAATTAAAACTATTATCGTACAATGTTAGGAGAATTAGCTTTTAGTAGAATTAAACATACAATTTAATTTACGAACATAAACGTTAATTTCGCACTGCTTCAAAACTGCTGAAATATAACGCGAATTCCCCCGAAATAGTCTCTCGAACTAACGCCACCCCGTGATAATAGACGTGACAGCGCGGCAAGTACAGGCGCGCCGCAAATTCAGCGGCACAAATTGGCCTTTTCACTGCGAGATTACATCATGCGGGAGCCGAGTGAAATGTCAAGCGGGGCCGACGGCTGCCAGACGAGCGGATAATGGCGCGTCGGCCGCGTGATTGGACTCCCCCGACCCCCTGCCTCGGCCACCCTCACTCCCTTTGTGCCGTCACTCGCAACCCGACGTTTCATTTCATAACTTCTTTGTTACAGCTCGACGCGAAAAAGAGTCCGTTGGCACTACTGGCGCAAACCTGCAGCGCTATCGGTGCCGATACGCCGAACCCGAAGCTCATCTCCGCTGCCGAGAAAGCCAGCAAGAAATACGATGACAAGCCTACACACATCGACAACAAGCCAAGTTTTAAGCCTTATGAATCGTGCCTGACGTCGAGAGAAAAGACTAGAACTCCGGAGGATAGAGTGTCTGTAAATCCTAGTTCTAAAACGCCTTCGTCTAAAGGAAGTGCCTCAACGACACCGGTGCAAGCGCGCTGTAGTAGCAACCAAAGTTCATCGTCTCAGAGAACCTCACCCCCTGTGCATCGCAAAACTCCATCTGAGAAATCTGAAGAAAGATCCAGTCCCGTCAGTTCACCCGTCACATCTAAATCTGATTCAGCTTCTAAGTTACCATACTCTTCTAGTAATTTACCGTCCAACGCAGATACCAAAGAACCATCGAGCTTCAAACCCAGTGTACCTGTCTCTACTTCTGCTTTCCTAGGCGGTCTACCTCATTCTGGATTTCCGTTGCCAATGGACATAATGACAAGCAGTCTGATGGCAGCTCAACATCAAGCGCTGAAGAACGGCTTAAACCCATATCTGGCATATGCAAGAATGAAAGCACCAGGTAGTGACTTGGGCATATGTCGCGACCCATATTGCACGGGATGTTCTTTAAGTTCTCACCTGCTAAAATCCGCTGTGTGTCCTGCCGGATGTTCTCAGTGCGACCACGCTAAAACTCCGTTCCAACTGCCTACCGGGCACCCTGCTGCCGCTGCATACGCTCATGCTCAACTGGCGGCCTTAGCGGCTGCGTCACAATTGCCTTTCGTCTGCAGTTGGATGGCCGGAGACTCAGCCTATTGTGGCAAAAGATTCGCAACATCCGAAGAGCTGCTGCAGCACTTGAGGTCGCACACGGCAAGTGGAGAATCGAGTCCAAGCTTATCAATGTTAAGTGCGACTCATCCCCTACTACAGAGGACGTACCCCACGCCGCCGCTGTCACCGCTCACTCCTCGGTTTCACCCGTACAGCAAGCCATCGCACTTGGTGTCGTCACCGCCGCTGCCTTTCCCGCTGCCGCCTCACCCGTCCCTGGCAGCCTACTTCCCCTCGTATCCGCTCTTCGGTCCGCGGCCGCTACATCCTTGAGGACCATCGGCGCTCCACGCTCATAAAAAGGGGGGCGCCGAACATTAACGCCCAAGCATGGACATTCGAAACAGAAGAGTGTAAATATAACTTAGTGATCTTCTAGTTTCTAGTCGGCTCATATCATCGATGGAAGTGATGGACCCCTAGGGGTGCGACAGCTGTGATCTCTATCTCGTAATGTTCGTAATATTATAATGCACTAAGTACAAGCTCGCGTTCGCTCGATTCCGCGTGAGTGGATTTTATTTTATAATTAGCTTAAAATTTGTGTACCAAATCAATAGCAATGTAATTTAATAGATTCTAAGTTGTTGCAAATATTGAGGATTGTTACTTGTGTTTCTATTTTTAATTATTTTAACCGATTAAGGCGACATCGTTGTAACATTGTATAACTATTACAACACGTTGCTACAGGCATAATATTGTTAGTTACGATTTATTTGTTAGTCTGCAATACTAAGGATAAAGGCACGATGATGAGAGGCGGTACTCACTGCTGAGATAAATATTGAGTTAATATTGTGTCGCAGGCTCAAGTGTAAACTGTAATTAATATATCCTGCTCTCAATACCTGTTGACGAATTATTTGTTGTTACAATATGAACATACAAAATCAAATATATACGTAATTATTTAATTTCATTTATTGTTTTTAATTTCTGAGTCCTATTCATCTTGGCTTATAAAATTCGATACTTAAATCGAATTAGACAAAATTTACGACGACATAAAATATAAAATATTAGTAGTCATTATTGATATTATACCAATAAAATTTTCATAAAAAAGCCTTTATTGACTGCATAAATTTATGTTTTTACGACATTTTATAAATTAATGGAACGTAATAAAAAATAATGTCGTATTTTCATGAGCTTTATTGCAGATAAATATTTTGCAAAATCTGCGGACTTAATATAAAATACACTACTTTATAAATATTTTATCTGTTAGGTATCCGTTGTCAAATCTGTGACGAAATCTATATATCTCACACATCGCTTCACAAAAGAGCTTTCACTAGTAGTAGTTAGCTGACATATTCAAATATCAACACAACAAAGCAGTGTAATACTTTGTGAGAAATGACAAAATTTACGGGACCGAATTAATATGTTAAAAAGTTAGTGCCTAATCGTCGCATATCACCGACAGAAGACGTACTTTGGATAATTTAATTAGTTCTGTGAAAGTATGGATTATACTTATACATACAGAAATTTAAAATCGCATAACGCCGTTAAAGTTCTAACACCACGTAAGTCACATTTTGGCTGTTACGTCATTTTAATGCCGTTTTGCAGAAAATCGGAAAACGCATCGTTTAGTTAGGAACACGTGTCACAAAAACTTGTACAATTTTAAATTGTAAATTCTTATTAGTATGGTGAATGGTGATCTATACAAAAGTCAATCAATAGTTTCGCTCTCCTGAAAAGTTGCCATTTTTGACTTACGTGGTGTTAGAACTTCAACAACGATAAGTTTTTTTTTTCAAAATATTCCATCAATAAAAATTATCACATTATACAATACGATCGTTAATGGCTTCTCTGAAATACTTGAAGCTATAAACCTTATAATCAATGAATTAATCGCATAATCGCGAGTCATTTTTCTTGTGAGTCATTGCAACATCCGTAATTAGGAGCGGCTACTATAAATTATAAGCAATTTATCCGTCCGTCTGTCACCATACATCATGCAGCTGAAATATGACTGGTCGTCGACAAACGTAGCTCAGCACTTTTAGATCTTATTGCATTGGCGTTAAGGTCCAAAGGTGCTACCGGGCTTGTTGACGACATCAGTCGTTGACGCCTCGCTATCAGCTAGGGCGATGTTGACGATGCGAAATCCAACACTCATGTTCCGGTGAAGCTTGCAGTGGAAATTATATAATTTCTATGAAGGAAAAATTTTCAAATAAATAAATAAAAATATTTATAATAAAAATTGTATTGTGAATACAATTTTTTAACATTCAGACTACGGTACCTAATTCTGGTTCGGGAACTAACCCGGTGAGAAGAACCGACGTAGGATCTTTTATGATCTTTACCTCGGCTATAATCAAATTCTTCGTCATTATAACGACGAAAACCTCAACAGCTACTTATGCTTTAATTTGTCATCTAAGAAGTGTAAATAAAAACAGACTAGTTAGTGTAGTTGAATAATTACAACAGGAAACGACTCTAAATTGACTTGACCTAATAACACAAAGTGAGGAAACCGAAAATTTGCCGCTGCGACGCTTATTGGAATTTTTTTACACTAAATATAATCTGGGGGGTTATTATGACCTCTTATTCCCAGTCAAGTTCCAGCCATGCAGCAGTCACGTGACACTGAATACGTGAAGTTTAACGTTCCCTAATGTCACTAACATGTTTAAAATCCATTCGTAGACAAACAAACTAGTATTAATTCAGTTATTATTCTAATAAGACATTGTAATACGAAAAAAGAACAAGGCAATTGTTGGCCGTA
>JAOTAV010000031.1:1937214-1965252 GCA_026546445.1 Cyclargus thomasi | reverse complement strand
CATCTATTTTTCATCCCCCTAAATGTTAGGGGAAATTATTTATATGGCAAAACAACGTTTGCCGGGTCAGCTAGTAAGCATTTATAAAAAGACTTTATGACGACCACAAATAACTATTTTGCTCTTTACTAACTCGCAGAAAGGCATAAAAGTAGCCGAAAGCTTTCTTACAGAGCCCGTATAATATAATGTAATATATATTGTATAGTACTTAGAATATTATTAGATGATCTAAAATACTGTCAACAAATGAATATCAATAAGTGGACATATATCTAATGTATTTCGTCCACCGACATCAACTACTAATGACGATATTTTCGCCAAGAATGTAGAGATCTAATGCTTTTTTTATTATTGCGTGGAAACTATTTCATTTTATTGCCCACTATAAGAATTTTACAGCACAGTTTTTAAAATCGTGCTCCTGATTTTACGCAGGGATGTGAAAATGATAATATCGATATATATTTTTTATTTTTATCGATATTTTACTAAACGGAACATATGTTACTAATTGGAATAAAAAATAAAAAATTTTTGAAGAAGAATGAAATGGATATAAATTATTTTAAATCGACATCCATTACCGAGATGGTAAATTAAAAACGTTTTAAGGACAGATAATTTAGAACAGTGCAGTGGTCCCTTGGGCGCCATTTTCGAGACCTGCCAGATAAACGAGCTGTGTAAAGAAATAGTAACAGAGATTTTATTGCGTGGGTGAAGACATTCGTTACAAGTTTTTGTGTTTGACCTTTAAACTTTAAAATGTGTTTGGTTTAACTTCTAAAGCTTTGATAGAGCAAGACAACGGCAACCAAACTTTCGTCATTTTATAGGCTAAAAGTTTATATACATGAAGAAATTTTAGTAGTGGTAACCTTAAATGTTACCAAGTGATCAAGGTCTATCTCACTGCTGTAAAATGCAAAATCTCATTTTTTTATCCAAACGCGATCGAAAGTTGCTGGTTGGTTTTACTTATTAAAGAGTTATGGAACGACACACTTTCAGCTTTTATAAACTGATGAAGATCTGCCTTCTACTGACTGTAGGTTCGTGATGTTTAAATAAATGTTGTTGACATTTGATATACCTCAAAGTCTGATGATTTATTGTGAGCAATTATTATTATTTTAGTAAGACAGAAATGCTAATGTTTGTGCCTTTAGCCTAACTTAATATTATTGTTACTAACTGCACTTACTACCTTTCATACAACATTGTCAAATTTCAATATTTAATTAATAGAATAGCTGTTGCTCGAATCCGTCCGCGTGGTAACTTTTCTCTTGAAAATTTTCCTGATTTTTTTGCTACGAACCTCAGCTTCGGAGCCCGAGACCATTTCAACAATTGCAAAACCGTGGAAATCGGTTCGTGCCTTCTGGAGTTAAATCTTCAGGAAGGATAACCAGACTTATTTTAATCCGATTTATAATAATAATAATACCTTTATTTCTCAATAAAATCAAATACAAACATATCCATGAGACATCCCCATTAAGTAAGCATTACTTGTGTTGGGGATATTTCGCTCATTCCCTCAGTTACATTACAATAATATTGAATTACATTACAATAATTTATGACGGTAAAGGATCAATTTAAAATACTCTACTAGCTAAACTATTAAAAAATTCTCTCACTCCAGGGGTTGTACTTTGACCCCGTCTGTTTGTGAGTGTCAGCCCTAATTGACAGTAATCAATTCCGCGCTTTCAATATTCCTTCATCTAGGATTTTTCTCTCCGTTTTTGCCGTCGCTCGTCTGAAATTTATCGCTCAATTAGTCTTGTTTAATAGCTGCCTGCCGCGCTGATGTCTGCTTCTCGCGCGTTTCAGGGTTGCCACGTAATAAAAGGTTTTTTTTAATAATATTAAGGGGGCAAGCGGGTTTACTGATAAAAAGCAACTGCCGTCGCCCTCGAACACTCATGACGTTCGAAGAGTCGCAAGTGCGTTGCCGGCCTTAATGAGGGAGTAGGGAATGGGAATAAGGATAGGATTAGGGAAGTTGGGCCACCGGTAAACTCACTCACTGAACGAAAAACTGCACAACGCCGTTTCACGCCAGTTTTCTGTAAGGCCGTTCTGACAGTTACACAGTAGAAGTGTAAAAATTTAATGCTTGCTAGTACAAACGAGTTGCTAAGAGGCCTTTAGGAAAGTATTTTAAAATTACTAATAAAACTATTTTAAAAATACAAATCGCTCTTCATTTGAAATCCATCAGTTTCTTACCCACACTTTCTTGAACGTATAGCCCTGAGGCGTCGAAAGACGCGGAGAAATGGGATTAAATTAATTGTCGCATCAGTCAGAAGGGCGTCGGGGTGTTTTTTATTAGTCGAGAGCTACCACCCCCTTTCCCTCCACCCCGCGAAGTAAACCATGGCATTCAGAAACGTGGATGTGGCAAACGTGGCACGTGGAAATGAAAATTTTTTGTGGCTTCATTTTTAATACAATTCGGTGTTCTGGCAAAATGATCTCCTGGCATATATTATTACTAGCTGTGCCATGCGGTACTACCCGCGTAAAAAGTAGTTTTAATCTCTGGATGAACACTACTTTTTCTGATATCAGCTAGCTCCATGCAAAATTTAATCAAAATCGGTCCAACCAAAAGCGTGAAGAAGTAAAAAATCTACATACTACTCTAATACTACATACTCACAAACTTTTATTTATAATATTAGATATTATACATATACTATTACATTACATAAAATATTTGTGGGATATTTGGGATACATAAAATATTTGTAGGAATTGAAAGACGAAAGCAAAAACATCATAAAGATTTTTTTAAATTATAATATCAACAAACACATTATAAAATAACTATTTTTTATAAAATTTTGTCGTTGTAAAATATTGCTGCAAAATAAATTTTAAATAATAATATCATAAATGACAAAAACAATGATTTACATGCCGTAATATTTTTATAGCTACTATGTTTCCTTTTTTGTGAATTTTTAATAATATAATAAAATATTTTACATATAAATAAAGCTCATAAATTTGAAATATATGTTTATATTTCACAACAAGAGGCAACAAAATTAAAATTCACTGAAAAATTACAATGACCATTTAAAGTTTTTGCATCGTAAATTTTAAAGCGCAAGAATTTATATTAATTGCGATATAATAGAGCAAAGACATAGGAACGTTTGAATTAGTTTTATTTATATTATAATATTCGCTTACATTTTTATTACACTGCTATTCCAAATGCAAAACATGAAGGCTTCAGCGATACTACAAACACAAACTTGTAGAGCCACAGTGACATTTTGCGGGCGCTGTGAAGTGCGCTGGTGAAAACTCATTTTTCCTATCACTAATCACTTAGTGTATGGTTTTTAAATAAAGAATAAAATGTAATATATTAAGTGATGCCACCTCCGCCTCTCGAGTTTATCGATAGCCGTACCAGATTTGTTCACGCTTTGATCTCGGAGTAGATTTATCGACATTATTTTTAACGTGGATCGCCCCATCACTAACGTAACCGCCCTGACACCGCACGCTTTTGAAATATATTATAGCATCTGTTTAGTGTTTTATTTACTTTAAACGGGATATTCGACAACTGTATTATATTATACTTCCTAAAAAATAATGAATGTACATGTCATATGTGTAGCTCATAATATGAAAGTAATGCCAAAACTTTCAAAGTCCCAGGACAGGAGATCTAAGGTTTCGGCGAGGAAGAGCTATGCTTCGGAACCAAATAATAATAATTTATTTGCAAAATATTTTACAATAAGGTGGTTACATTTTTGGCACGACCGGAGAAATACTACGGTCTCGCAGAAAACTGACTTGTTTTATCGCCATTGGTGTGTTTTTCGCGAGTGAGTGAGTATACCGCAGGTTTTATAATATAGCTTATTATATACTTTTAATTTTAATTTACAGAATAAAAGTAGCTCATTATAACCAGAGTCGGCTAGCTTCCTATCCGTATAACAAATTTTACCAAATAAAGCTTTTAGATATAAAATACTAACATTTTATATCAGTGTGAGTGATTATTTGTTTATTACTTACCAGTTGGTGTCCGCAAATTCGTTGCGCAAAAATTTGTATATCACGCGGGAACCGTACATTTTCCCGGCATAAAAAGTGTCCTATATGTAGCCCAGGCTTATCAGCTATTAAACAAAAAAAGATTTATTGAAATCTGTCAATTGAAATCATGAAATTTATGCGACGTACTGTATGGATGGTCCCATACAGTACGTATATTTTATTTTTCCACCACATAGTTTCCGTTATCAAAATGTTGGAATAGTATTTTAATCTCCTCTCTTGTAGATTCCTCATGTCTGTCTGTATGTCTGTATGTTACAGCCATCGTTTAATTGATGATTGATTGTAAACGCTAAATGAAATCAAGGTCGGTGAATTACTTTATTTTTTTAATCTACTTATTTATGCCGGCTCCAGATCAGTGCCGTGAATTCACGCTGTTCCCTACAAATTCCACGTACGTGAACCCCGCGAATATTCTCGTTCACGCTTGTTATCGGTGCTTCGCGGCACTAATCTGGAGCCGGCATAACACATTACATAATATTTACCATACCAAAATGTTTTCAATGTCCAATTGCTGAACTACACAGCATTTTAATCGACGTTTCTGGGGAAGAGAAACCAACATAATTGAGCGATTTATACTACTGTGTGTGGATATACTGCGGACGTGCTCCGCATATTAACCGACTGTGTAGCTAATGAAGTATTTGAATGTAGGCCTCATTGCCCGCGAATAAAGGAGTAATGTGACATGCGCGCGCGCACCTTAATACGCTGATTATTACCGATACAAGATACGATTGGGCAATGTAACTGTTTCTAGGGTTCCGTACCCAAAGTATATAAACGGCACCCTATCATTATGACTTCGATGTCTGTCTGTCTATACGTCTGTCTTTCTCCACGCTGTATCTCAAGAACGGTAATAGCTAAGGACTTGAATTATAAATATACAACAAACGTATTAATTTTCCCATTTTTTGCTCGATATCAATGATCGCAAAAGGGAGGCACTTGGAATGTTCACAAAATACTTAGTTATATACTTAACAAAAAAAACAAGATTAATTATGAAGTGGGTGAATGAAGCAAAAAATAAACATTGTCTTTCTCTTTTTACACTTATGTATTCCGTCATTCATATGCCGGTGAAACAGAACGACGCGGTATCGCCGCGAAAACAGTTTTTTCTTAATAACTCGATAAATATACAAAATTAAAAAAAAAACGCTTCCACAGAAACTCGGTAACAGAATTTTGTATCGTGTGTTTAAAATACTGAGTCCGTTGAATGCGCCGTTTTGCGAAACGAAGAAATATGCGTGAAAATTAGAGGCATCTTTGGGTTTTTTTTTATCTAAAAAATTTTAAGCAATCGTGTTTTTGCTACAAAAGAAGCTCAAAACTATAATATAGTATCTACGTTTAAAAAATTAACCGATTCGTAGCTTCTTATAAAACGAAATTATCTAATAATCAATTTTGATTTTATCGCCCTGTTAAGGAATATATAAACGATATTTGCTCTAATATGTAACGGATGATACGGAACTTGGGCAATTTTTTTATAGGATAAGGGACCTTCGACAAAGCTACGTTGCACGTAGAGGTGACAGGGGGTTTACAATTTGACATAGTATGACTAGGGGTCTGGGCCCCCGCTTTAAATTTAGTCACTTCTCATTTTGAAATTCTCTTCTGATGTTACAAGTATCTATCGACAGTTGTTTTCTCTCAGGTAACCTGTCTGCTTGCTTGCCATCTTATCAATGAAAATCTTATCCATGAAATCTAAAACATAATCGTAAATCTGTTTTAATTACACGATTGCTAATAATGGTTAATGTACACCTATCAGAACCGATTGAATCGAAGTAATTTCCTCTTTGAATTTGACTGCGAAGGATTCGGACGAGTCGTCCGATTCGTCGAAGTTCGATGACATTTCATAATTATTTTTATGACATTTAGAGGGCAAGCAAGCAGACGGGTTACCTGATAGAAAGCAACTGCCGTCGCCCATGGACACCCGCGACAGTCGCAAGTGCGTTGCCGGCCTCTAGGAGGGAATAGGGATAGGGGATTAGGGAAGTTGGGCCACCGGTAAACCCACTCACTGTACGAAACACAGCACAACGCCGTTTCACGCCAGTTTCATATTCGTTCTCCATGAAACAGACTTGTATTACTTCGGCAAGTTTAATTGTATTGGCAAATTATACGGCAGTGTGTACTTGTCCTTATAGCCAGTGTGCGCTGAACCTTATGTAAATAACCCGTAATGACACATTTGTATACATCGTTGTAAACCTTCATGTATTGGCCACTGGCTTATATATTATTGTAAATGTCCATTACATAAGCTGGCAGTCGTTATGGTAATATTATGTACATGTTGGTATCTTACTTCATCGCTATAAAAATGTTTATATATTGATTGTAAGTGGTTGAATTGCTCGTAAAATAAATATTACACGACATCTGCCCTTTAACGCGATGGGAGTTTGAATTTCATTTGTATATACACAAAACTTAAGGAGAAACTTACTAATAATATACTTGTAAAGCTTAATAATAATAATAATATCTATGGACGCTTCACGCCACGTCAGTCTGGCCCCGTGCTAAGTACCCGAGGGACTTGTGTTACAGGTACCAGAACATGGAAATATATTTAATACTTTTATACTATACACATATTTAAGAAGATTTTTTAAATGATACACATATTTAATACACATCCAAGACCCAGGAACATTGAAAAACTTGCTGCGTCTGTAGACCTGAGTAATTTAGTCGCGTTATGTTTAAGCCGACAGATCAAGACTTTAACATGATGTAAATAATTTAGAACGTCCGTTGCCTAGTGAGTAGAACTTTGGTTCGCACTCGAGAGGGTGCAGGTTCGAACCCCGGTGGAGGCTTGTATCAATGAGACATATTCCGATCTCAAGTACATAATACCGTGGAGAGCCATGCTTAAGTACTAATGGGTCGGCACGATCGGAGTGATACCACGGCCTCACAGAAAACAGACGTGAAACGGCGTTGTACTGGATTGCGTCCAGTGAGTGAGTTTAATGGTGTCCCAACGTCCTTAATCCCTTATCTTTATCCCTATTCCCATTCCCTTACTAAAAGGCCGGCAACGCACTTGTGACTCTTCTGATTTTGTAACTATCCGTGGGCGACGGGAGTTACTTTCCATTAGGTAACCCGTCTTCCTGCGTGCCCCCTTAATATCATAAAATAATTTCAAGGAAAAAAAATTAGTGATAGTTCCAATGTTGTAAAATGTTATTATCCGATTCTCCTACTGATGTCTTCAAACCATAACGGGGTTCCATAAATGGAATACCACCAACGAACCGTCAATTGACAGTACATTAGTTTGTCTATAGGCAGTCAACATTCACGGGACGTACAGTACACGATATCGGACGCACACCGGGTCGGAATGTAAAGAGGCTCATTATCAGACAGGGTCGCCTGCTTGATTTATAGCCGACGATAAGCTGTAAGCACCCACGATAAACTATAAAAACTATAAACACCACAGAAAACTCGCGCGAAACGGCTTTGTGCTGTGTTTCGACCAGTGAGTGAGTTTACCGGTGGCCCAACTTCCCTAATCCCTTATCCCTATTCCCTCATAGAGGCCGGCAACGGACTTGCGACACTTCGGATGTCACGAGTGTCCATGGGCGACGGCAGTTGCTTTCCGTCAGGTAACCCTGAATATCATAAAAAATAGTTTAACTATAGAATACATAATAATAATAAAAGAACCTTGAAGAGACCACGAAGAGAAAGACAATGCCTATTTTAGACACTGGCGTAATTAAATAAATAATAGTATAACTATTCAACTTGAAATAACCTTGAAGAGACCACGAAGAGAAAGACAATGCCTATTTTAGAAACAGACGAAACCCAAAACCGTATTTTATTACTCACATCTTATATTTTTATGTAATTAAAAATTATTGTTAAATTACTATCAAGAAGACCATATTAAGTGTGGAATTCGCTTGAATTGCGTCTCGCTAAATTGGGAAAGGTGCCTCCGTCGAGTTCTCAGGAGTACTTATATTGTGTCCGTTTGTCCACCACACGCCGTCATGGTCAACCGGTTTATTTCGTACCGATAAAATACAGCTTTAAGATCTAGGCTATAGGTTTCATTTTCTAGCGACATTGCTCCAGCGTTCATGTCATCATCTGTAGTGGCGTAAAGCAAAAAGAAACCGATCGCCTATGTCGTACACTGGAATTTCAACAGGCCAAAATAGCCACGTTGACGGTGACGGCGTCCGGTGGACAAACGGTGTATGTCCGCAATGCAGTTGCTGTTAAAGCACTGATTGTCCAAGAATGTCACAATTGAATCGATGCAAAAAACTGGTAGTTAAAATTCAGGGAGGCGCGCGCGGTTGGTGGTCTAAGCGATTGTTATTCAGGTCGCCTTACGGACGCCCGCGGATAGATTTATGTGGACGTGTTCGATTAGAGATATTGTTTGTTAATGAATTGCGAACTTCTTGTGCCATCGCCGTGAATTCTTCGGCGCTGATGCCGCAGACTGACTGGAAACAAAGGGTTACATAAGGCCGTCCACACTTAGGCCCGTATAGTCAGCGACACGTACTTAAGCTTTTGATCAAAAATATTGAGATGCTGTTTTTATTCATAAAAAGAGCTTTATGAAACAGCATCTAAAAAATGGTTGATACTGCTCCTTAGGCTTATATGTTCAGCCGAGGGATGTCGCGGAAGGCATGTAGCAGATTCTCGCGGCTCCCTCCAGCGTAGAAGCTGGAACACGGACGGGTTTTATTGGGTAGAGCTGCGGCCATTTTACCAGGTTTGAATTAATGAGAGTCAACTGTATAAGGCTTATACTCTTTCGGCACTTACGAAACGAGCTGATATATTAGTTAGAGACAGCCAGACACGCATTGACTTAAAGAAGACATATATTATACATGAATGCAGACACGTCATGGATTTAACTATTAATTTTGTACAAATTTTTTACAACGGACGGAATATAACGATAAAATCATTATAAAACTTGTTCTTGTATATTCAAAACTTCCAGAAAATATTGCTATTTGCATTACATACTTGATTTTTGTATTTTGATTTAGGTAAATTAATTTCGAATGCTAGAAGTATGGAATACTTATAGTTCGAAAGTGACTTACTACTGCCATCTAGTTTGATTTGATAACAACTTTTAAAGGGACGTTTTCTTCCTTTTTTAATTTGATTGTCAAGTAGTTTCGGGGCCGCTAGATGGCGTGTGGTAGACAACTATCAATTATCATTGATACCAGGATTAATTGCACCACTAAATCAGGGAAAAAATTTAAAACTTGATACATTTAAATTTAGAATTTAGCTTTAGATTATATTGTTAAAAATAGTTATTATAATTATGTTTTAATTATTGCTGATGTAAGAAATAGAAATTTTAAACTTTTTTATTAATTTAAAACTTCCAGAAATGGCAATTTTATATATGATATTGACTGTACTGTAACTTCTTGATGGAAATTTATGTTTCACAGTAACAAGGTATGATGATGATTTCATCGAAACCGGTTATCTCTCAGTGTACATGGTTGTACTCGCTTTTCGCCTTCAAGTCTCGCCACGAGACTCTCGCCGAGAGCCACCAAGAGCTCTCAGGCGAGTACAGCCTCTATAACAAGTTGTCCTGTAACCTATACGTCATCTAGCGGCCACAACGATAACTGCTTGACAATCAAATTTAAAAAAAAAGTAAGAAAACGGCCCATTTAAAAAAATACCATAGAGAATGAGATTTGAGCAATGGCGTCGTGACATTTACGATTACAAATTTATACTTTTGTGATGGTGACCTGCATCTGATAGTTATTTTTGGTTTTTAACTTGTGTAATAAAAAGTTATATTTGACCTCGGAATGATTTTTAATTTCTGATAGAATTGGTGCAACATATTTTATCATATTATACATTTTATCAGAAATTTTCACCATGTATTTGAAGTTTATTTTACTTGTTTTTGTTACCAGCTCGACATTAGTCTCGGTATGTATTTTTATGATTAATTTGGCTATTATCTTTCTCTGTGTCGTTGTTTCACGAACTCACAAGTTACAGTATATTATACTTGATTTTTGTAACAATGTAAGCAAACCTTTGTATCCAAAAATCAAGATGCATAATTAAATTATTTATGATATTACTGTCCCAGTATTATTATTGTACTCTTTGTAATTACAAGGTATATGCTGACATCAACAATATAACTAACATTTAAAATTAACATGTAAACTACTATTTTATTAAAACACAATTTTGTATTCAGGTCAATACTCACAAAAGAAACCTTGCTTTATTATAATGATTTTTAATTAAAACAATACTACTGTTTTTGTATAGTTTTCTTTTACCTTACATTGTAAAAAATACAGTATACTATTGTTAGAACTTGACACAGACTTTCATACAAATTAGGATGTTTTTATGGAGTTTGTGCCAACTTAGAGAGATTCAACCATAATATTTCTTGGGTAATTTAATTTTTTTTTCAGGGTTCTTATGAAGACAAGAGATGTAAATGTGTCTGCCCTAGTCCAGCAGCCGTATTAAACAATACAGTTGGTTCTGATCGTAAATTGTACATTGGTAATGTGCCTCCAAATAAATGGTTAGTGGTAGCATTTTCCTAATTTTTATTATTCAAACTGTTTTCCTTCTAATGCTTAGACTGCTGTATAAAATGTGGTATGATATAATTTAAGCTAGTGGTACGTCCATGTCCATAAAAATTGTATAGAGCTGGATGCACCTATTACACACCTTGACAGTTTCACCTGAAAAAGTCCGAAGATCTTAATTTCCTCCCTTAGCTTACAACACAACTTAAGGTGCCTTAATGTGCCAACAGCCTTGACAATACATTTGGCCTTAAGTAATTTTTCCCAACGTAAAGTCAAGTAAGGGAAATGAAAAAAAAGTTAAAAAAACTATTTACTGTATTTTAACTAACTTGATTAATTTCAGCAACTGTGATGGAGTAATTCTGCCTCGTGTGGGTGAAATCATAAATGGCAGAGAACAAGAGTTTTGTCCCAGATGTGAGTGCAAATATGAAAATAGAAATACAACTATAATCAAGGTTGGTTCATAGTTTCAACTACATTATGTAGGTATATTGTGCTCTAAACATGAACTAAATTAAAGTGTATTCTCATATTAAAAGTCATTAGAAAAGACACTGAAAAGGAAAAACAAAATGGCCCCTTAGCCCAATATTTTCCTGTTGTAAACTACCTTTAGAATTTGTAGGCAATAAATTAATTTTGTTACAAGTTTATTTCTAAAATTTTTAGACGAACACGAGAAGTTTAGAAAAACAGCATTTCAAATATGTAATATAAACCAAAAAATATAACATATGAATTATATTTGCAGGTAGTTGTAATTATTGTAATCTGGGTTATTATGCTGCTTGTGGCGTACATGGGATTCCTCATATGCCTTGATCCACTGATCAACAAAAGAGCTAAAGCTTCGTATCAAGAGCACACCAATGAAGAAGTAAGTATGGATGAATGTGCTTATTTTCAATTAAATTCAAATAGTTGAAAACAATAAATTCTATTTTATACTGAGAATCAAGCAATATCTAAACATTTGGTGTATGTATTTTTTTATTATCAAATAGTTAATTTAAAGAAAATGTGATATGATTACAATTCAAAATTACAAATGAAAGCATATGTATATGTGGAAGAATCAGATAAGTAACATTTTACATCATTGGAGGAATCACTCATTTTTCCTGAAAGGACTTGATCATCTAGCTATTGTATCCAGCAATATGCAGCATTTGCATTTTTTCCATTTGAAATAGTTTTTCTGGTCCAAAATACTAGTACAAAATATTAGTATCCAAAATACTATTATAATAGTAATTTAAAAACTGTAAATTTTTTGCATAAATGCAAAAAAATTAGTTTTTAAATTACTTATCCGATCCTTTCACTTGCGTCTTCAAATTTGATGAGTATAAAGTATCTTCAGTCAAATATTATCAAAATGTAACATTATTATATAATCTTTACAGGATGAGGGTTCTATTAGTGGACCTTCCCAGCAAATGGGCTCTCGAGGAAATGTTCTTAATCGTGTGACTCATCAACAAGATAAGTGGAAGAGGCAGGTACGGGAACAGCGACGTAACATTTATGATAGACACACAATGCTAAACTAAAGCTCTTGTAATATGACCCTTTAGAGAAATTTAGTCTTGCATCAATGTTGGGTTGATGTAATTTGGGGCCATGCCCATTTGCGAAGTCCCAAGACAGTTGACAATCATTGACTTGACATAATCTGTCCCAATAAAGTAGGTCCGCCAACTGCTTGATGAAATTTCTCTAATGGTAATATATAGTCAAATTAACACAGAACCACAATTCCCAAACCAAATACCAAGACCCACAAAATGTTGCTTTTAGTTTTAAAAAATCATACATAACACATGTAGTAAGTATACTTTTTAAACTTTTGTATTTATAGACTTAAAACTAAAATGATAATGAAAATGAAGGCAAGGCTTAGCCGAAATATAACATCTCAAAAAGTGGGACATTTAATGTTCTTCTTATGAATTGTAAACCACAAAAATATAATTCTTAGTTATTATAGCTTGACCACAACTGCTGCACCGCGCCCCCTGGAATGTAGGACGGGTAAGAATACTACCGGAGTCGATGTTGACGGCCAATTGAGAGAGTAGCGCGACTGGTAACCATGGTAACCCTCCCCCGCCGCGCCGTGCTCACAACCAAGGCGCGGTATGCTCATGTGGTCAAGCTATAACTAAGACTGATGTATATAATTTAAGCAATATGCAAAAATAGAACAAGCACTTTACAACAACATATTATTCCTTTACAAAGTCCTTGTTAATAGGCTTGTATTGTTTTCAACAGTCCATAACATGTCAGTAGGCAACTATGTTATGGATTCCAAGTTAACCCCAAGGTAATTTTAACCATCTTCCCAAGAATCGTAGCATTGTGAAAGTTAGCAGTTTTATGTAGTTCTTATGACAATACAACAATTTAAATTACCCTAATCTGATGATAGAGCGGAAAGATTTGAACTGGCATTCCATGTTGTAATCATATTATGTTTGATCATATTGGAAATGACTATAATAGTAAAATAAGCGTGTTTTACTTTTTAAACCATTTATTTCTTGTCGTTCAGTCCATATTTGACAAAAATTGTTTTTAAACTTTCAAAGAAAGAGGAGGTTTCTCAATTCGACCGTATATATGTTTTCTAATATGCCTTGGTTTATTGAGTGAATTTCACAGATAGTATGGTATGGATTCAAGAAAGAAAACAATTTAATGAGTAACATAATTTATTCTCCTGCGCAGTGGCGTAACTACAAGGTGGCAAGCCGGCAAAATGCCACGGGCCCCCAGCCGGAAGGGGCCCTCGATCAGTCCCCCTGGACAAGTGGCAAGCGATTTTTTTAAATAATCGCTTGACGTGTGTTTGTATTGGATTGACATAGTGTTACGAAAACGATTTCCCCACGAGCCTCGAACGGTATAGTTACGCCACTGCTCCTGCGATACAATTTTTACATAATAATCAGTATTGTTTAATACACTTTTATAAAGATATATTTTACATGAGATCTTTAATATGTAATAAAAATAATATTATTTTACACATCTTTAAGAATGTAATTACTAGATAACAATTAGTACCTTGTTTTAAGTAATCATAAATTATCTTCTAAATCCTCACCGTGTATGAGAGGGTTTTGAGCCTGAAATATAAGTTTTAGTTAATGCAAAATCATACTTGTATTGTTTGTTTTTTTTTTTAATAAAAAATAAAAATTGTTATTGTTTTTTTGCTTAATCTGTAGAAATCTTAGCACAAAATATTTAAAAATCAATGAAACATATGGGCAGTAGTTGAGAGCGGCCCTGCCGTCGAAATTCTCATACAAACGTTTTCCTGCCCCCTGATTCACGATGCGATTCCGCGCGGAAACGGAAACGTTCTCACGGAAACTCCTGGCAGTTTTAACTGAAGTTTGCGAAATCGGGAACGAATCCGCGGGGAAACGCATTGTGAATCAGAGGGTTTTAATAATTTCCCAATACGGAAATATTTAAAATGTTTGAATTATTATTTAGCATAAAATATTAATTACCTAGGTCCGAAATAAAAAATGTACCACAAAATATTTACACGCTAAAAATATAATCGATTATATTTTTAGCGTATAATCGATTACATTTCATTAATTTTTACGCCATTGACAATATACTTTTGCGCAATTGATTTGAATTAAAAACTAGACAAATCGTTATGTATTTTTCATTTTGGACCAAGATTATATTGTGCAGATACAGAATTTCTTCGAAAAAAGAATGGCAATATATAAAATTTTCATTTAGTATTTTAAGCGCGGCGTAATCTATATTATTTATATAAAATAACAATTTCTTACTGACTGACTGATTCATCATCGCCGAGTAAAAACTGTTAAAGCCACAGTCATGAAATTTGGTGAGTAGAATTGTTTTATTGAGTAAACACCCACTAAGAAAGGAATTTGAATATTCTCCCACTGGAGGTGAAATATGGGGATGAAAGTTCGTCATTTTTTTAAGTTAGAGACATGAATTTTAATTTCTGAGCTACTAATTTGAAATAAGTGGATAAGTGTTTAAGCATATTTTGAAATTCCACCCCAAGAGGGTAAAAAAAAAGTAAAAGTTTCTATTAAACGCTCTACGAAAATGTGTTATGTATTTAGGAGTCAACGTACAGCCTAAACCACTCATCGTAAAAACATGAAATTAGGGGGGAGTGTTCTCCGTATAACGAAGGTGATTAACAAAAAGGGATTTTTCGAAATTCATCTTCTAAGAGGGTAAAAAGGGAGGTTAAAGTTATATGAGAGAAAGCGGCGCTAGTGTCGAATTCGGTTTAAGCGACCGGGTACCCGGATTTCTAAACTATCCCACAGGTTTTTTTAATATTTGGGGTAACAGTCCTAAAATCTGCTTTGATTGATAATAACTAAATGCAATAAATGGCGTCAGGACTCTTAGATAACAGTTCTCTGTCAGGACTGTATCAGGTAATAAAGGAAATAGGCTAGACCTAAAAACTAAATTGTTAATAAATTATCGTTAAGTTCTACTTTATGGTCAATAGTAAAAGTTTAGATAAAAATTTTGTAACATGAAAAATAAATTATGGTTATTATTAAAAAACATTTGCATTGATACAGAGCCAATTAGCACCAGGATCTAGAAGCACTAGTTTCTGCTACTGCAGTATAATACGGTATATACTATATTAGTAGATACTAGCCGATGCTGTGTGCTTACAAAGATGAGAATTATTTTTTTTCCTGTTTTTTTTCGAAAATTTCCCTTAATTTTCTTTCTTATAAACCACACGTAGCCCGAGACGTTTCAAATGAATGCAAAACCGGTTCGTGCTGTCTAGAGTTATAGCGTCAGGAAGGAAAATTCGACTTATTTTTAAAACACTTTTATTATAATATAATAGATTATACTCACTTCATCAGTGGTGGAAACATGATACATTTTGGACTTTTTTTTATTTACAAGCATTTCCAATATCAAGAGAAACGCCAAATATCCAGAAAGTAACATTAGCACCCACACAACTAATATGACCACAACCTGTAACATTTTGAAATTTAAATAAAAAATGTACATTATCAGGAACATAATAGTTATGTGACTGAAGTAAACTAGAATAATAATTATTATTTTAAATATTACTTAAAATTTAAATTTAAAGCATTATGATTCAACATGTAATTATTATAATTACTTACCATTATAACTGTAGTGTTTCTAGTTTCATATTTACATTCACATCTTGGACAGAAAATTTCAGCATTATCCTTGACTTTGTTACTAACTCTAGGCAATATTACACCATCACAGTTACTAAAAATGGCAGGAAATATTTACTTTAGCTAAAATGTAACTTATTTGGTAACATTGATGTAGTATGAATTGATAAATAATATTTTTAAAATGGAAATGGCTGTGATTCATGCTTTAACTATTGAATTCATTTGGATGACATTTGCTCAGGATATTTTATTTCAAAATAATATAAAATAACAGTTCACTTATTTTGCCTTTGGAAGGCAAAATAAGTGAAGTTTTACCTTTAGTTCATAAAAGTGTGTTTCTTCCACTTCTTTATCCTTAAACTTAATTTGTTAAAATGTGTTTTGAACACACTTGTAATATAAAGAAGAACTTAGAAAAATATTTGTCCCAAATATAAAAATTAATTTTGCAAAACCAACTTGACTTATGAAGTAATTACTTGAACATTAACTTATTGTTAACAGGACAATAATAACTTCTCACACATGATTGATATATCATAAGTGTTTAAAGCTTACCACTGATTGGGAGGTACATATGCAATATAAAGTGTACGGTCAGTCTTGAGTGTACTATTTATAATGGAACTGGGGTTTGGACATACACAACGGCATCGTTTATCCTCATAAAGTTGAGCCTAAAATATGAAAAAATTGATTAAAAACTTATTTAATCTGACTTGTTGTAAAATTAATATTAGCATCATATTATGGTCCCATTTTTAATTTTTCAGGTCAATATTTGGTAAACTTTTTTTATAATAATATAGTGTTGGATGCTTCACGCCGCATCAGTCTAGAAGTGGGGCAAGTACCTCAAGGACTTGTGTTACAGGTACCAGATATGGAAAATAGATTTAAAATTATACACAAATCAAAGATTTTTACTATATGAAGCACAGGAAGCCTAAGGTCATAATAGCAATATTATTTTATCCTAATGTATCTGTGAAAAATTTAAGTACTTTATTAAATTATTATTATTTTACGTAACTTAGTTACTTTATTATATTTATTATTTTCTTACTACTTTATTATATTTATTATTTCAAGGACTTTTTGTTTAATGAACATAAACTTTATTATATTTTTTGTTATGATTGTTATAAGTTGCCTTGAAGAAACCCCTGTAAGTGGTAAGGCATTTGCTTAACCTTGTGCAGATTTTTCTAAAATGTATGTTTTTTTTTTGCTTATAAAAATTGCTTTGCAATATTGCTATTACGGCCTATTCCAGCAATAGGAATATTGTTAAGAACTAAGGTATAGTCGGAAATAAAACATTGCAGTTAAAAACATGTAGAAAGGGTTGCAGTGTAATTACCAAAACACAAGAATGCAAGTAGAAAAAGTATATAAGAAATAACTTTCTTTTCATTCTGAATTCTGTCATGTACTCTATAGTAGAAAAATACTTTATGGCATGTTTTTTTTTCAGGTTTTATTAAATATTGAATTAGTCATAATTATGTCACATTAACACTTCAAGTGATTCTAAAAATTCAATTAAAAACAAAAATTTCAAACAAATTTTAGGTTAGGGTTGTTTACAAATGACGTTGGATCACAAATTTGAAGTTGACAATTGACATTATATTTTTATAACAATGGAACGCTTTCTCAACTTTTTTAATTTGATTGTCAAGTAGTTTTCGTCGTGGCCGCTAGATGGCGTATGGGTAGACAACCATCGTTGATACCAGCACTAATTGCTATTATATTATATATACATATATTGTCCATATTGGACCAATAGATTAGATAGATTCTTCTGTCTGTGTAATGAGTTATGGGACATTTTCTAAATGTTAGTTTCATAAATCTATACTAGATGATGCAACAATAGACAACTTTAGATTTTCTATTGGTTCCCCACTGATCTTAAATTAGCTACTATTGGTTCCCTACTGATCTAAAACTTCATAATGACAGCATAAGACATGTTCCTAAAAAAGTATCAGTGTAATATCCAGAGTACTAAAAATTAAATTCTTCTTCCTATTGGTCCAATATGGACATAAAACTCAGGCCAATGTACGGGTAATAGTATTAGAACATTATGACATTTGACTTTTAGCATCCATGGCACTTTGACACTTATTTGAGACATCAGTGATGCTGGATTTTCGTTCCTTTTCCCTAAATTTTATCATTAGAATTTTTAAGTGTGTGATATTGGCATATTATTCAATCAGTAATTATTTGTTTTTGTGCAGATAGAATGTTGCGAAATCCAAAATATGAAAGATTTATGACATTTATTGCGAAAGACATATTAAGTACAATAAATGGGACTATTTCTTTTATCAATAATAATTATAATAACTATTTTAATCTATTTATTACAAAATAATAGCTATTTTTAAATATACATGTATAAAGTTTTACATTTTTCTCACATTTAGTGCCAATTAATGCTGGTATCAAGTATCAACGATACTTGTCTACCCACGCGCCACCTAGCGGCCACGACAAAAACTGCTTGACAAGCAAATTAAAAAAAGAAAACGTCCCATTTATGGTATTCTGGACACAGGATTTTTTAGGAACATTGAAGTTTCAGATCAGTTGGGAACCAACAGTAGCTATAATAATATAATGTCCCATTAATGAGTACTATGCTTGGTACTCTGCCAGAAGTTTCTATATTTTATTTTGTAATGTTTAGTCTATTTGACAATTTAATTTATTATAATTGTAATTTGAGTGTAAATAAAAGTTTAATATTATGGAGGTACGCCGTACGGCTTTGTGTGCCATGGTTAAAAGCCAATAACATAAACCAAAAATATTTGTAAGGTAACTTAAGAGACTTATGCATCGATGAAGGGTCGTTATAATAATGAATAAAATTAGTCATGGGCATTAATTAATAATATAAAATTATTGTACTAATAAATGTAGTCGCAAAACATAAACACAGTTTCTGACTTTTAAGTTTCTCTGTACAAAAAATTATGCTCTATGGTATTCTAGTCTATGTTTACTGCTGCTGACGGATCATGATTTGAAGTGAGAAGAAAATAAATGTGTTATTTTTGTGATGAGTGTTCGTGTTATTAATAAGGTAATTTAATGAATAGTGTATCACTCATTATCATTATTAAAAACATATAAATACATTTTATGTCCACTCTTAACCATATGGCTTATCTAGTCCGTATCGACTGCTTAGGTGGCAATTATTGCACGTCAGAATTTTAGACTAATCTAGATTAGTTGTTGTTAAATCTATTTTTATTTTATTAATAACCATATAAACTACCATTCTGATATCTCTGTAGAGGAAAAATTATATCCTAAACAAATAATAAGCGATACTATTCTACCACCATGACACTTAAATGACGAGACAATAATACATCTTACCTACATATTTACATTACGTGCAGTAAACTCGCCAGTTATCGCAATCTTAAAATATCCTCATATTGTATATGCTTAGACAACAAAGAGAGAATGTGTGATTTAAAATTTTCTGCATATCAATGTAGTAAAAATATAAATACTGCCAAGGTGATTAAATTTCAAGATATAGGTATGCTCTTCTTTTTTTGTGTGTTTAAGTGGATGCAAAATTTTTCTTAGATAAAATTATTTATATGAATATAGATTTTTTGGCACAATACTAAACCAAAGCCTAATTTACTAGCATGCCTTTGGTCAATGTCTAGAAGTTTTTTTTAAGTCTGACAGAAGAACTATGTAAAGATGAAAAAATCATGATTACTACAATATTTCTAATATTATTTAATTAATTGTATGAGGGATTGGGTTAATCAAGAAAATTTTTTTAGCTTGTGCAAGTCTAGGTCATCATTCCTCTTTGATTTAATATAAGGTTATTTTAAAAGACATTTTTTTATTAAAATATGTATGTACAAATTTAACTCTTACTTTTTATAATTGTTGAAAAAGGATCCATATTATTACAGGTATTATTAGCAATTAATTAGCAATAATAATCTACACTTGTTTTTAGTAAAGATGAATATTTTTAAGAAAACATCTTCAAAACTCTATTCAAAATAGTTTAATATAGAATATGAGAAACTGTTAATATAAATATAATGTTTTTATGAAACAAAAGATATTTCCAATCATAAACAACTTTTTTGTTATCTAGGATTAGTTGAAAATGTAATTCAGTTGTTTGTCAATAGAGAAATTTTAAATTCACAACAAAAATTAAGTGACAATTTCATATTTAGTATGAGGAAGACTATCTTTGTTGTGCTGTTTCAGAATGCCAATCCAGGCGCCGCAATGGACGGACTATCTCAATTGTCCAGTGTGCTGCCGAGAGTTTGGTCCACCACCCCGGAGTCCTATCAGCCTTGGATGTGGCCACACGCTCTGCGGTCAATGTCTTAAACACCTCCACAGAAAACAATGCCCTTTCGATCAGGTACATTTTTAATTAATACAGTAAATAGAATTTTTGAGACAAAGGAATTTTTAGTCACATTATTCAAAGTTTGATTAAATATTTTTATTAAAAAATTATGCTATGTATTATATTAATAAAATTTGTATCCTGTTCGTTTTTAACTTTGTTAAAAACAAATGACACTTTTGTATTGGTAACAAGTACTGTAAATAAAACATATAATTTGTATATTATATATCCTACAGCTTCTATTTTACCTTTCCCACTAGATAATCATGTTTTTGGGCAAATAAAGCATATCAAATAGCAGAAGTTACTGTACTATTGGTGCATTTTTAAAGATTTGTTAAAGTTGCCATTTAAAAATCCCTCAAAAGGCTACTCAGCTTTGACGCTCACACATAGCATGGCTTTATTATTCAATCCTGCTTTCATTTGCCAATTTAGGATCAATTCATATTAGCACAGAGTCTAATCTGCATGCGTGTCTGCGACACGCATGTAGATTAGACTTAATTTTTCACGTTGATTAGTCACGATTTTCGCTGCAACATATCGCCTGCATTATTATACTAGTATTTTCCCAAGGTTTTGCCCACCTGGAAATGATATATTTCAAGGAGCATTTAATCGGAATAAAAAGCATCCTTAATTCTACTAATTCAAATAATTTTTTAAAATTAATACCTGTACAAATACAGAACCCTTCATACGTGAGTGCAACTTGCACTTGGCGGATTTTCTTAATATTATTTTATCCTATCACTCTATATAATATAATGTAGAAATGTAACTGTGAAAGAATTTTTGAAATCGGATCAGCACTTGTTGAGTTTCTTCATTACAAACATACAAAAATTTTATTAATAGTGTTATATTATTAAACTCGTACAGTCGCGGGACGACACGACTTACAACTGCAGCGTTACCGCTATTATTCTATTATTCAGACCAGCTAGAGAGTGTCAATCACTCTCTATGCTACTCGAACTTAAATGTGATGTCCACTTACAGACAGTAATACAATCGGAGCCCGAGGAGTTGGTAGTGAACACGGCGCTGCTAAAGCTCGCGGGCTATACTCCCCCAGCGCAGCCCTACCATCCCCCCTGTATACAGGCCCTGCCGGAGCACGAGCGACAGGCGTATGACGTCATAGTGCGATGCCTCGAACATCTAGCTATATACCTAAAGCTATGCAGCAATGGTAAGGGCACTATAATAATAGAATTTGTGTGTACGATTAAACGAAAGTTTGTAGTAGTGAGGGAGCTAATTATGGTAAATTATTGATTAGAATGATTGTGTCAGCTTTTAAAAGTATATGAGATGATTTTAACTGATAATATATAAAACATATAAATTGAGGTGATACAGCTCTGTTGCATTGCGTCGTCGAAACAATAATGCAGTGACTAATACGAAATAGCCGAGTTTATTCTGTACAAGCTAAATGACCAAAAACAGAAAACCCGACTGCAGGAACTATTGCAATTTAAAGAAAGTTATGTGTATTTATAGAATGGCTATTTAAAGCCCTTCATTTTCATACCCTCAACCTGAATGGGCGGAAAATTTTTTTTGGAACCTCTTTGAATTAGACTTTAAAATCCGCTATAAAGATTTTTATTTTATTATGCTATCAAGACGAATCTAACGATACCTCATACGTTAAAATTCATTAAGCAGTTTAGGCTGCAGAGCGTATCAAACAACTATACATACATACCGTCAAAAAAATAACCCTCGTTCTGGTGCAGTCGGGTCGGTAAAACACAGTAAATCTTCTGTCTGCCATTTCGTGGCGAAGCATTAATTTGAGAACATTAAAAAACTTTAATAAATCCTTTGTCAGCGGGCAGCAACCAATCTGGCAACCGGTTGTCTCGTCCGATGCAGCGAAAGTTGGTGACGCTGCTGCAATGTGCGGTCACCGATGAGGAGGGCAGGGGCAGAGCCGCGCGGGCTGCAAGGTCCCTTGGCGAGAGAACCGTCACCGAGCTTATACTGCAGCATCAGGTAAGAAGGACTTGTTGAGTGTCATCATCCTGCAGCAAGGAATATTTATTGTAATTAATGTTTAATTTTTACTATTACTATTAATTATTTTATATTGATATAACTGCTTTTAACTTTTTTGGTTTGGGTGGCAGAAGGTACCCGATGGACACTGTTTCGCATTTATAACATTAAACAAAAATTGTAGTCTGGAGATGTAGACTTGTGTTCTCCTGAACTGTTACCGTCCCTAAACCAATGAGTAGGTAATCCGTTGTAAATATTAAATGAGCAGACGGGTCATCTGTTGGAAAGCAACTGCCGTCGCCCATGAATAATTGTAACATCAGAATAGTTGCACATGCGGTTCCGAATACCGAGTGCGAGTTTTTTTTTCAAAACGCGTTTTTCTATGATTTTCTACGGGATTTGTAAACCGCCACCTAGCGCTGCTCGCGGTCACGTGTATGAATCCCATATAAAATCTTAGTAAACGTGAAACGCGTTCAGTTGAAGAAAAAACTTGCACCCGGCACGCAGATTTTTTACGAAAGGATAGACTATGATAACAGGGAAAGAGAGAGAAGAAAGCCTGCTGTATGTACACACTACGCAAACACTGTTTTACACCAGCTTTCCGTGAGGCCGTGGTAACTCTCCTGTCGAGCCTGAATGAATGAAAATAACCAACTTTTATTCGTCCAGAACCCTCAACAACTGAGTGCCAACCTGTGGGCGGCGGTGCGCGCGCGCGGCTGTCAGTTCCTTGGCCCGGCGATGCAAGAGGAGGTCTTGAAATTGGTGCTGTTAGCGCTTGAAGACGGCTCTGCTCTGTCGAGAAAGGTAAAACTATTCGAAATTTTAGAAAGACTTTACTTATTAAGAACCCGATAGGCTATTCACAATTTATATGACAGATAAAGTAATAAATTCTGTTAAACAAGTGTTTGACAGGGCAATTGTAGCATATGAACTCCTTGGTACTTCCAATCACAAAGAGTTTTCTGGCAGATATTTTATTTCACATTTGTTAGGCCTTTTTCACCACTTACTGGTAAGTGTTGGATAATCTATTCACAAATTTTACAGGTGTATGGAGAATCTGTCAAAATTTGTTTATAGCCTATCGGAAACTTTTTAGGAAGCAGTGAAACAGGTCCTTAGAGTAGGACTCGTCGTTCCGATTTGGTGTATGTGTCTCAAAACTGCCAAGAAGTACGGTATCTTTTTTAACAAACAACAAATCTTTACAGTCTGTCATAAGTGTCTCATAAAGTATTACTTTCATGTGCATCATTGTTTTTTTTCTTCAACAGGTTTTAGTGATGTTTGTCGTCCAAAGATTAGAGCCTCATTTTCCACAGGCTTCTAAGACTAGTATAGGCCATGTGGTCCAGCTTTTGTACAGAGCTTCTTGTTTTAAGGTAAATATCAAATATAATATTATGTTTTCTAAAATGACTTTTAAATCTTGTTAAGGACTCCTGGTCCTGATGAAAAAAAAAATAAAAATTAATATTATCTGTTATGCTGTCTATGCATGCGCTAAGCTGTCTCAGTATCCTAGTTATTGTCAAATATTTTTATTATTCAGACATATGTTTTAAAATTATGTTGGTCCGCCATCTACGAATTGACCTATCTCATGCTACCACTAATTTATTTTATCAATGTAAAATTTGTAGGTATCAAAGCGGGAATGCGACTCGTCGTTGATGCAACTTAAAGAAGAGTTTCGTACATACGAGTCTCTACGCCGGGAACACGACGCCCAGATAGTTCAAATCGCCACCGAAGCTGGTCTCAGAATAGCCCCCGACCAATGGAGCGCCCTACTCTACGGGGACACCGCACATAAAAGCCACATGCAAAGCATCATAGACAAACTCCAAACCCCTCAGTCTTTTGCGCAGTCGGTTCAAGAGTTGTTCATAGCGCTGCAGAGAACTGGAGACCCGGCGCAGCTGATAGCTATGAGTATGCACCTCGACAGACTCGCTAATATCGATGCTAGTCCCGGTTGGTATTTTTTTTAATTCTTGCTACACCTTTTTAATAACGAGGACGACATTGACGATAGAGCAATGTAGGCTTATAGCCTGCATCATTAAGTTGCATTTTATAGGGCCGAAATAATCTCGTTCTCGGTTGACTATATTAACCCGTCAATCACCCCTAAACTATAGTAAATATAAATAACTCTAGTTAAATAAAGACTAACAGGAAATTCTAATTAAATGAAGGTTAATTTATCACTAAACCAGTCTGAATAAGATTATATTTTGTCTTGAATGGATTTTATATTTTTTTGTATGATTTAGATGCAGAGAGTCCAACGTGGCAACAACTGGCGGAAATAATAAACTCAATCAAAGAGGTGGTGTCAGGTCTCGTGAATTATCTACAACAGGCCAACTGTCGAGACACGAACCACAATCAAAAACACGTACAAGACAGAACTATGGAGCCGTCGACAAGTAAGTCGATATTTCAAAGTTGAATTACAAAATGACAAACAAAAAAAGAAAAATAACACATAAAAAACCGACAATATGGAACCGAAATTGGAAGCAATGGTCTCTTTCATACAAAACCTAAATGAGGCCAAAAAAGTAGGACTATGAATAGTTTCAAGATGGCTGGTCAAGTGTAGGTAGAAAGACTTGTACGGCAGATAAGAAATTTTTGGTGTAGTTACTTAAATTCGATTTTGTGCCTTTCAGCGACTGCCGACGACAAAAATTCTAATAAAATGCAGCTAGTACTTTTGCTTTATTTGCTAGTCAGTAAGTCGAGACTTAAAGTTGTTGTTTGGTAAATATCTAAAAGTAATGAGTAAATTTATATCAAGCAGGTCAGCCGTCCCCACAAAATGCAGCCATGACCCCAACACATGCACGGTACAAGACAATGTGCAGGTAATTATTATTTTTAGCTCTATACTTACTAATAATAAAAGAGTTTGTCTGATTTTGTTAATCTTAAGAAGCACTTATTCGTATCTTTAATGTACAGAATTTTCATTTCTACAGTTTTATTATATGTACATATATTCCAAATATTGAATAAGGGTTTAAGGATTTACTATTTAAGTTGATGGTGCGCACTAATGCTAATAGTAAGTGGAAAAAAGGGAGAACTATTCGAATTTGTCATTATTATTTGTTGACGCAGTCTCCAACAACAGCTTGTTAACTTACAAGGATGTCAATTGGCTACATCAGTTTTCAATGTTTTTAAAGTTATATTTTTATTATTGTTTGCTTTTTTATTATATTTCATTCATTAATTAATTTTTATTTCATTCTGCTTCTTTTGTGTCATTTGTTTTTTAATTGTGTTACTATGTATTTGCGATTTCTTTTAAAACGTTATGTAGAATTTAGATGCATTTATAGCTGATATATAAATAAAACGATCAATTTGAATATAATTGCATTGTGTTCATGTGAAACATACTTATCTGCTCATCTTCTAGAATGATTTTTTCTAAATTTTAAAATACCTATTGTGATTCTATTGCTTTGCGAGCTATTTATTTTTGTTGCAGGATTATAAATTGTTTTTTTTTGTACTGGCTCAATAAAGTTTTATTATTTTAAAAAGATAATTTCTCATTTGTTCCGCAAATGAGAATTTTTGCATCGGCAAATATACGGTTCTCTTATGAAATTCTACATTAAACAATTTCTCACTGTTTGCAAAGTGTCGGAAAAACTTTGATGTTGCCGCAATGCCCAATAATCAAAATTAAGTTAGATATGTATGTGTGGAAGTCGGCACCATATATTCTTGTCAAATGCTAGCGAAGAAAACATTTAAAGACTCTGCTTTATTATATTATTAATAATAATTAGCCATACGAGTTATTTACCAACACTACTTAATAGATTTCTATGATGTTAAGCTCTATCAGATCTATCTTAGTATATTTGCTTTGTAGGAATACATCAGCGAGTTTTATTATAATTTGAAAACTTTGATAATCTGCTAATTTGCTTTATAACATTTATACAAGATGGTAATAGCAAAAAAGTTGCTATTGTTTGCTACTAAAATGTTATCCTGCAAGCGATTTTTTACTTTTTTTATTTTATCTTTTTTGAAATTCTTTAAGTACATAATTATTACTCAAAATATTTACGCAGACAATAACTCATTGTATCCTGCAGTCTTTGCTTGATTCGATAGTAGAAAAGGCACAAATGACAATACCTTTAGGTACAAGCTTCGATCAAATAATAAGATGCCCAGATCCCTTAAAAATTAAATAGAGTAATGGCATTGGTGCCAATACTTCGTTCAATTTTAACTGTCTGACACAAAATAACTTATATCAAAATCAATTGTATTGAAAAATAAATTTTAACAGAATGAGTTAAAGGTCACAATCGCTCGCAAAAGCTCACAAAAGTTAAAATCACGGTCTCGGGGCTACTAGGAGGGGAATAGCGTTTAAGCGAAGTTTTGCCGGTGCCACTTTTTAATATTTGATCGAAGTGTGCAAGTCCTTCGCATGACCAATGTAAAAGAAAATTGAAACATTGCATTGTTCTTAAAGAGAAAAATGAAAGTTTTAATTCTATATTTATCTTCTAATATAAGTAAAGGAGTTACAGTTAATATAGACCAATCTGCTTTAGGTACCGGGGCACAAATAACAGCGGGCCAGAAGTAACGAACGGCAACTTCCAATACATGCCCGGCATTTCCATGCCGATGCCGCCGGCGATGCCACAACCGATGTTGCCACAGATGTACCCCGCCATGCCGTACCCGTCCGCGCCACATATCGACAACTTCAACGTGCCTAATGTGCCACGTGAGTTTTTTTTACGTGTGTCAATAAAGAAAATGTACCATCAAAGTGAATCAAAACGAAAGGGAAAGTGTGCCCGTCTGGTACATATTAACTACCAAAACAGCTAAACCGATTTTTTAGTCCCAGGGAAGGATATAAAATACTTTGATTAATAGAAAATGAGGGTATTGTGCACGATAAACTTTTGGTCATCACCTGGTAGTCTATGTTGTTGTGTATGGTGTATATTATGTGTGTAAGACTTCTCCACACGAAGCGGGTTTCCCCCCGTGGGAAGTGAATGTGCTGATGACATCAGTTTGCCTGAAACTATAGACATAATATTATTGCTAGTATGAGCACGTCATATACTAGTTATATTAGACACAATATGTAAGAAATAAAATTTCTAACAATTTCTCTCCAACCTTCAAATACTTTTTCAAACATAATGAAAATGTTCATGTAAGTTGCCATAAAATTATAAATGTTTTGTATACATAATTAATTGTATACATATTAGTAGGTCAATTATACAGAATAACATACTGCAACCAAAAGGTTTTTTTAATAGATAGCGGCCTTATTATATGTATACTGATCTTTTTTTAGCTCTCCGTCAGTACCCCGCTCAAGGTTTCCCCCAGGAGCCATACCTCAACAACGAGTTTCCACCAGAAAACAGAACGGACTGTATCCAGAACGCGTGAGTGTAAAATTGTTTAACTAAGTTGTGCGTGAGGTCCATGCGTGGGTAAGCCTCGTCTACTTAAACGGCCTCACAGCGCCACTGCCACACGAATGAAAGTTTTG
>JAOTAV010000031.1:1919428-1937114 GCA_026546445.1 Cyclargus thomasi | reverse complement strand
TTTATTCTTTATGTACATACATGATTTTTAAAACTAACTTAAAGTAGAAAACGCAGTGGCAGTACTGTGCTTATCTCTAGAAGAGATCTCTGCCAGCAGACCTACGATAGTACACAAGAGAATAATGAAACCTCTTATAATATGTATGTCAAAACGTTAACCACATTAGTCAAAGAAATATATTATGTTATAGAACGATCTTCATCCTTTCATTACTAGCGAGGACTTTTTCGTTAAGCTTATAGTTAATCAGAAAAAAAAATGTAACGTAGACATCGAGTTTTTTTGTAAAAACTGTATAAACTACAAAACTAACCTGTTAATATGAACGATTTTTGTTATACAATACAATATATAAGTAACACTATAATCCCTAAGGAGGAATTCTTGTTTCTTGTTTTTATTAATTGTACGAGTATATTAATTATTTTCCGTTAGCGGGGGGAGATTTTAGAAACTCCGAATGTATGGTCAAGGCTGTTGGCGCATGTATTCCCCTTAAGTTCGATCGATCCATCTTGATTCGATGCTCTATTTGTTTGATACGTACAATTGAATAAACAGTTTCAAACAAACGACAAAGTACACTCCAAGGTACATAGAAAAGGTTTAAACAAGTTAGAAACCGTAGAAATGCGGAAAGGGTTAGCCGTATCGTAAGGCAGTTCGCTAAAAAATGCATGCAGGTTGTGCGTATATAGTCAGGTGATCCGTGTTTTTGTTTGGAATACGTAATGTTTCTTGCTGATACCTGGTCAGTTGAATATTAATGAAGATGAAAGAAAATTAACTAATACGGCTATCCTAGCAGAACATTCTTTCATTAGATTGCGTGAAGTCTGCGAAATTATGTTATTAATAGCATGCATCTGTAAACCTAAAGCTATATCGTAGACCGTAATTGAAGACCTAAGTGGAAGAAGCGGATAAATAACATTTTTACAACTTTTGAGTAAATACTAATTTTTTACAATAAAATTGCAACGAATCTTGTAAATTACCTATTTTATTATCTAGCTAGTGTATCTAACTACACATCAAATCTACATTATTTTAATTTAAAATCATTTTTCTGGTCCTAAAAGCGTCCATTTTTGCAAAAATTCGGCAGATTTTAAATGTTAGTTACCCACTTCTTCTACTTATGTCTTCAATTACTAAACTGTATTTTTGCATAAACAGCAAGTCGTCCATTTTATTTATACGTAAGTGTTCATACGTAATAAATTTAAACGGGTCATGGGCGGGTAATAAATGTATCTTTTTATAGTTTGTTTCATGTCCTCTCTGACCTAATTGTCAGGAGATTTCCTATTTATGTCTGTCCCATAATATGACTAACATGAAATTCTTTTGTCTTTATTGCTTTGTATTAGACTGAATAAATATCTTACCCTCACTGAAATGAACTTCTTAGCCGTGTCATTATTTTCTTCTGCTTTTGTATATAAGGATAGACGAGACAAATTTTATCATGTAGACGGTGGCGTTAATGTTAGATTTGTCAAAGAATCTACAGTGTCACATTCTATTGCAATTGTTGAGGTGTTAGACTCTATTGGAGGACAATACCTATCATCTCGAAGTAACATCATTTCGCACATCAGTGTCTTAGTAACTGCCGAGGAAAATAGCGTGTTTTACTTGAGGGAGATAACAAACAATGCTAGTACGTGTTTGCTATTTATGTGCATACAGTGGAGTTGTACCGCGTAATTAGCACTTCCATAGAGCCAAGGTCGACGCTGTTCCACTTACTATTGAAGGGCTATTGTCATAAAGAACCCTACATCACTTGAAGACAATTTGCAATGTGGCCTCGCTTTTGGACGTAGTTGCTTCGTACTCCACTTAATTCTTAATATATGAAACTCTTGTGTGCGTGTGTTTGTAACTGAACTCCTTCCAAACGATTGGATGGATTTTGGTGATGTCATTTGTGTGTTTTAAACTTCTTATGAGGATGGTTTAGATTCACAAATCAAGACCAGAAGGATAACGTCTGTAGGGTACGCTGGTTTCTACAAACTTGAAGTTTGTAGAAGAAGCTAATCTTCCTTTATTATAAGTTCTATTATATTATGGTCTACTTTATGGTATTACCAACTTCGGTCGCAATCAATGCCTCTATAATATATATAAGTCATCACATCTGACTCTAGACAAATGGTTTTAAGTATCCAATTAATGCTAATTTATGATTCAATCTTAACCAGCAGTTTGCATTAAATGCAAGATTGGTTGAAGAGTTATGTACAACATCCGAGTGGTCTGACGTCAATCACTTGTACTCATCCTGTACGGTGTGGAGGACTCCAAACAATCTCGAAATACGCGCAGCACCAGGCGTTGCATTAAAAACAATGTAATTGCTCGCATTAGCCAACTGAGATAAAGGAGTGGATTTGGATAACTTTGGTGAATGCTGGAAGTGAGTTATGGCAGCCATCTAAATGTGCAGGAGTAAAGATCTCAGTATGTGGCAAGTAATTAAGGGAGACTATTGGCGACACCAGCTCACACCATCTGCGTTGCACACGTTCGTGTGAGGCGCCAAGTTTTATAAAGGAGTAAATAAAGAAATCAATTCAAAGCCATCAGCAGCATGATTTAGTAAAGTTATTACAAATATAAAATACAAATATTATTTATCAAAAATTGTTTTACAAGAATTGCGATGATGGGACGGAACGAAGTTTTACAATGGTTTTTATCTAGTTATCAATAACATATTGAAGAGAAGAGAATAGTTTGAAACCAGAATTATGAATAAACAGCAATAATGCTCCATGCTCTCGGTATAAATTAAGATAATTTTGTTTTCCAGCCCGTAAAGTCTCAAAACGAGGTGTGGCTACCTAAATTTCTGGCTATCATCCGAATGGCTCATTCTGTCGTGGCAATAAGTTTTTTGTGTATTTTAAAATACCGCTAGACACGACACTGTTAGACCAAAGATGAATCAGAAACTATTTCAAGACGCGTGCACTTGTGGACGGAGTATAGTTGGATTTACGACTATTGTGTTTGCCAATCGACTAATTAACCCGAACACAACTAGTAAACCTATCAGTTAAAAGTATCGATCGGAATTTATCGCCATCGAACCGTCACAAAGCAGACAGACAAGTTATCCAAAACAGGGCAGAACTCTCGATATGCGAGCTTAGATTCCAATCACCACTAAAAAATTCTTATTTCATCGTAATGAAGAGCTTCGCTTAGAAGTATTATTGGGTGATGATTTTAGACGATTTGAGGAGACACTTCGCGGTAACGATTGACCGGCCAATCTATAAATAATGCGATGAGGCACTCGATATCTATTAGAATCGATCATCGCTTTCGATCAGATCGATTTATAAATAATCACAATCGCCAAGCAATTCGGTCTCTTGACAGTCAAATCTAAAATCTGCTCGACTTGGAGCGGTTCCAACGGTGTCTTTGAAAGTATTTGATATTTTTTTTCACGCTTTGAAAATAGAATGCGTTAAAGTCATATTTAAATCTAGATAGAGAATCTGGAGAGCTTGGAAAAGTAGATATAATATCAGGGATGATAGTACAATTGCTTATGTAATGATTTTGGTTCTTATTAAAAACAATTTGTTTCAAGTTCTAACACCCATAGCAAACCTGAGTTAGAGAGTCTTGGTTCAAGTAGACTCATAAAGGTTAAACGACGCTAGATGAACGAGCCCGTGTGTGAGAACTAGTTTATAAGGTCAGGAGTCAAACGTGCGGATTTCATACAAGTCAACGCATAAATGATCATGTAACGGTAAGCTGATCAAAACGGGCAGGCCGATGACCTAATTTCCTAACGCACCTAGATAGGGAATGCAAACCAACCAAGCGAAGGATTTCAGTCGCAGAGTCGTTTTTCCTCAATTTAGGTCAATTTTAAACGCTAAGGAATTTACCGTATTCAAACGGATATTCTGTTATTTTGTTTGTTTTCCGAACGAATATGCAAATGATATTGAGTGTTCGAATACGTTACAAGCTCTATTAATATCTATAGTTGAGGCCGAACGGTACAACACGTTCCGCCACAACGATGTCAAATAACTAACAATGTTACTTAATGACTACATTGTCAGTCTACCGTTAAGATATAGGGTGTGCTGAAACTGTCGTATTAGATTATATAGAATGTGAGGAAGCAAAGAAAAAGCTTGATGTACCCGTGACCAACTAAAAATTGTCGTAGACATACTTGATGAGACCACAACAGAGAAAGCAAAATGAATAGACCTAAAAAGATACAACAGTACTTAATATTTTTATTCGATGGGTAACCAAAATTATATTGTAGATTAAAAGTGGTTTAAGATAGAATGTTATAACTTATAAGTGACTAACTACTAATTGGATTAGAAACGAAGGTATAGTGGTGATGTAAAATAATGATTTTTGAGTAAAAAAACGTATAATTTACTACTCTGCTTGCGTATTTAATAGCGATTTCCATTATAGAGATAAAAACTTAATGCATCTTTAATTGTTACCAGCTGAAGCAATAAAAGATTTAGTGGTAGATAACACGATAGTAAAACTTGAAAAAATTAGTGCTGACTTGAAAATTAGAAGCTATTACGATAAGACCAGGTAAGTGCTGAATGAAGGAGTTGAATTAGAATATCTATTGACCGTACCTATTTTTTTTTCCATTTAGCATTCTTGCTTAGTAATCTCTTGAAAATGATTTATATTCAATGAATTTTTCAGTAGTCTTCTTTTAGTTTATTCTAGTAATAAGGGTTATAGAGTAAAAGTTTTTTACTAATTTTGATCGTACTATTTAAAAAAATCAAATGTACTTGTGTCTTCTTCGTGCCTAAATAATCATAAAAATTTAATCATCTTGTATATTCTTACAAAAATCGAAGTAGGCATGAGCTGTGTATACCGAATTCGGTGAAAAGTAAAAACAACTTTCCTTTTTATGGTGAAAATGTTTCCGTTCACAAGGCCAGTAAACACGTGGGAGTTTTTTACGTTCATTAAACCTATCGTTGTCAAATAGAGCTGAATTAATTATTATCATAGATATATTTTACGACACTTCATTATTAGATATTTATGAAATTAAAACTATGTAAATCTGAAGGATTCGATGTCTTTCTTTTTCTAAATTCTCCCGTTCAGCAGGTTTCTGAGTCCATCTTAAACATATTGTTATGGTTTTTTGATAACAAATATTTCAATTTTATTACCTCATTAGTCACTAATTTAAGACGATATTTATGTATCAGGTTCCTGTGACCGCAGATTGCTTGCGGTCGCCGTCACTAGTAAACCAATGTTACACAATAATGCATGATCTAATTATTCTGAACCTCACGTAGTTGATTTAGCCCAACAGAATCATGCTAACAACATAAAGGTCATCTTCGTAGAAGTTAAAAAGTAAATAAAAAGGTTATAATTGAAGACATAAGTGGAAGAAGCGGATAACAAACATTTTTGCAACCTTCAAGTATATAGTTACTGATTTTTTCCCGTGAAATTTTGACAAATCTTGTAACTTACCCATTTCATTATCTAGCTAATGGACTTGATGTATATCTAGCTATACATCAAGTTCACATTATTTTAATTTAAAATAATGTTTCGGGTCCCAAACCGTCCATTAAAATCCGGGATATTTTAAAATGTTAGTTAATCTTCAACTTATGTCTTCAATAATGGAATTGTATTTAAATATTGCGCTCATAAGTGACGTCTAGGCTATTCCTTTTCAGAAGTCTCAATTGAAATAGTCTATATTTTTTTTTAATTTCCTTTGCAATCAAATATTTTGTTTATATATAGTTGATTATCATTTATTATATTCGTATTTATTAGTTACTGTAATAACCTGTTCATTAGATAATATACATTTTACCATGTTAGGTACGAGGAAGTTATAAACATCAGGTTTATGCCGTCTGGTTGTTATTGTTATCTAATTCATTTTCCGTATTATTTTCTTAAAATGCTTCATGCTTCCTATAGACTTTTATGGAGCGTAACCCTACATTATTAACTTCGCAACTGCTTTCCTTTTCGTCGTATAAATGTCAAAACCTTAACTCGCTGGATAATCTTTAATGCTCATCGTCAGGTCTGTCGGATATTGTTACACAGCTAATAAATTTCGCACGAGCTCGCGTTAATCGCGGCACAATTACATATTACGCTCAATTAGAGTTTCTCCATACAGATTAATAAGTTGTTCGTTCCGGTGATTGTGCGCGTCGGCCGTTAGAAATCAGAGAAACCACGTGTTCCGTTGACTTAGGATGTTACCTATTTCGCGCTGTTGGCTAATCGTCTTAGATAGGATGCTTAATGCCGGCCACGTCCTCTTTTTTATGTATATTATTATTAGCTGCCGGTGTATTTTTCACGCGCACTTCGTTTGCAAAGGTGACGAAATTATATCACCAGAATTTCATAGGTGTTTGCCGTACCTAATCAATTTCCCTAAAATACTTTGTTAGATGACTAAATAAACTAAATGTGGACAATGTCCAAACAATTTTTTGGATGATGATGGGATGAATGATGAAATGCAATATTATGTAACATTGGTCTAAAGCTTGGATAATGGGAACGGAAATGTAATAAATATTACTACCCACATCGGTCAATCTATAACGCTTAACCTAAAATATTAGATACAAGTCTGTTATTTTGTAACGTTATATCCACGTAGCGATAAACTATTGAACAATATGTAACCGCGACCTTCCATACCCAATGTAACAATATCGAAAGGTTTACGACAGGCTATAAATGCTTGACAATGGACATGGTCTCAAAACATTCAATCATCAAGGATCACAAAATTAGGGAACATTTGGCTCTATTGAAATTCATATCTTTAAAACATTAATATTTCACACCACAGAAGTAAAGAAAGAGTATTTCTATTGCTGTAAGTTGATTAGGCCTCTGCCATTTAACGTGTAGAAGTTGCAACGCTAAGCCTAAGTTATGAAATATCAAATAGGGCAACCTCAGAAACAATGACTACAACTGATGGCTACATAAATGTCAAAGAGCTCGCATCAGCAATGACTAGTGACGATTGGTTCTCGCCTCTAGGTGATGTAAGACAACTTCGCATTGTTTGCTTAATACTTCGGAGGAGAGGTGCTTGAAAACTACCTCGTCGTTATCATCTTCATTGATCAGATAACAGCTCGTAAATTCATCTGCAGAAGTTTTATCTTATCTTCGTATTGCGACACGATCTCAGAATCATGGTCGTCACAAACATAAATTTTCTTTAATACTCTTTTGGCCATGAAAGCCACGATATGAAAATCGCTACCGAGAAGAACCTGTAAATGAAACCAGTTATTGACCCGTGGAACCAAAACAATACGATTGAAGGCCTCGGTCAAAGACAATCGAAAACGAAAGGAAGCGGTGGCGGAAATGACGTCACGGTGATACACCGCTGACATAACACTTACTGCGCGGAATTCGAGTCTCAACTCTCCAATCAATTCATGATCCTTTGCATTATCAAAATTTTCAAAAGACAGATTTAATTTTAACTTTATACTTATGTTTTCCTCTTATTTTTTCTATCTTATTAAGTTACATTTCTTGTGCGCACACGTATATGTTTGTCACTGAACTCCACCTATATGACTGGGCCGATTTTGGTTTTTGTGGGTGGTAATTTTTGAACGGTTCAGATGCATACACCAAGGCAGTCAAAAAGGTATCTCGGGTCCGCTAGCCTAATCTAATTTGTCAATAGACATACATTATACATCAATTATATGATGGTATTTTGATGACAAACATTCCAAAGCAGCTTTAAGTCTATAATGTAAAGGTTAGCACGTAATTATTTTGCAACTGCAAAATTGCACCTGTAAAAATAATGACACAAAACTGGAATTCTCTTGGCTGCATTTTTCTTGAAGATAGCAATCAAGCTCTGCCCTACTTACAACGGAAAATGAGTCTGTATTTCCCTCATTCTCCCGTGGGTTAAAGCATAGTTGTGGCTGTTTCTTTCGCTCATTTAGGCTTTGATAAATTTAAATTGGTTTATAGTTGCCTATAAAATTAAAAATACTTTGAGGAATGTTTGTTGCACCTCTAGCTAGACAAAAAAAATATACACCTGTATGTCCAGTTGATAATATTATAATGATCGTCGCGTCTCGGTCGTTGACTCGGTGTCGTATTACCATTTACCATACGTTCAGGTGAATTAGCCTGTCCCCATACGGCGTTGTTTGTATCGAGCATTGGTATTCAATACTACCCTATAGCTCGTCTAAATTTGTCCAAATACTTCGTTGTTAGAACAAGGTACTTACATAATCTGGGATGGCACGAGTTGGCTATCATTTGGGGAATTTAAAGGCCACATATTGTACAGTTTAATTTCTGTTCTATTATTCGATTCTATTTTGATCGTACTTCATGAATTAGTTTAATAAAATTGGAAATGGTTCTTTGAGGATATCTTAGTTCCGTAAATGAAAAGCTTTAGCGTTAAAATGCATGTAAGAGTGTCTCAAATAACGACAACGTTAATAAATTTGATAATTGCTAAAGATAACGATAATAATGTCGTTATAATTATTAAGAAATCAATCTCTTAAATAATCTAAAATGTTGTCAACAACAATCGCGCAAAATTGTAGAGCTTGGGAACATGAGATATTCCGAACATTTTAAGTCACTTTAAATTTAATTTGTTAAGTTTCGATTTGTTGTAGTATTCTGCAGGAAATTCATCAATACAAATCCTGAAAACATTCTTATTGTTTTACTATCCTCAAGATTCATATAAAGATTTATCAATTATTGTTGTTACTTTTTTAACACATTCCCTGGTATAGGGTAAAAGGTTTTACGAAATTTGTTTACACGCCACGTTAAGTCTACCTGCCAGTATATGTATATCGACTTCTCTATCTACGTTCTGTCCTTGATCCAAGATGACCCACAATAGCTCTTATCCGCGTGCATTAAACGAACATGCAAATTACTCCGTTATTAGTTTCTGTTTTAAATTGCATGTGAGGAGCTACACGATCGATGTCTATTCTATTACTTGCATGTTTAGTTTTAAATGTTTCATGATTACTCTTATCCCCTTTAGGCGAATGTTACATGCATTGTTAATTAATTTAGAGCTTTTAAGATCACTCATTTTAATTAGCGTTTAATAAATTTTAATTGTATTTTTTTTTGGCCTAATATAGAAAGGCATTTCGTCGCTGCGAGTGCCAAATTTCATATGTGTTTTTTTTTAATTATTTTTCGTTTTTTCGCTAAAAATAATCTGTTTCGTTCTGCGCATTCTGATAAAATCATTTTTGTAATTTATCATGTTGTGGTATCAATAATTTTGTAATTTTTTTTAATTTTCAATCCAATAACATGTTTTTTGTTGTTTCCCACAACCTTACCAAAATCACGATGATTTCTAGTATAGCAGCAACATACAATAGAAAATAATAGGTTGTGAAAATGTTTTATTTTGGTTAGATTACTTCTTGTGATGAATTTAATCAGGTAGGTAAGTGGAACAGAACAGATCTCGTGACCTCGCCGGGATGTGATCTGTCAAGTGTGATGACCTTGAGTTGACATTCTCTGCATTGTTCTTGTCGCACTTGCCACCTGCATACCAATTGGGAACACCATATTTTGACACCTACAGTGTGTTTTTGAAAACGTTGATTGAACTATTATTCTACTACTAGACTATATAACTACTATAGAAATATTTCGAAATGAGCAGATCAGATTATGATTTTCGTTTTGGCTTCAAAAATCATTTCCTCATTTTGACTTCACCGTGGTCGAAAATATGACCTGTTTTCTCAGAATTTTCTTATAATCAATGCTTAAACTTGATGAGCTGTGTAGATATTTGAATTAGTGGTTTTTGTTACCATAATGCATCGCACTATAACTCTGTGTCTGGTTTATTTTCTCTGGATTTTATGTCGGGCATAGTAAATTCCGCGTAGTGAAATATTTGGCCTTCAGAGACCTTTTACGTCTTTGTTACAGGCTTGTAGTATGCAAAGGTCGGTTATTAACTTGGGAACTACCTACCTACTTGCCTACAGTTTATTAATTATATTAAAGCCTTATCAGATAGAGACAAGCTAATATGAAATGTTGCCAGTTGCCAGTTTTTATGAAATATAAATTTGTTGAAACAATAGTTATATGTATTGTGTTCTCTTAAATAAAAATAAAAACTCGCAAGAGTTTTTAATAAATAGCCAGCTTATAAGGACCAATTTGTTTATGGGCTAATTTGTACATAATATTTTAAATGATATTGACTTACCAATTGCTGCTTTTAAAGCCCGTAAATTGAAGACTTATAAGAAATTAATGGAAGAAGCAGATAAGTAACATAAAAACTCCCGGATTTTTGCTTTTGGACCCAAAAAATTATTTGAAAATAAAAAAATGTGGGTTCGATGTATAGCTAGATAAACTAGCCAAATAATGAAATAGGTAAGACAAGATTTTTCAAAATTTTACGGGAAAAAATTAGTATAAACTTGAAGGTTGCAAAAGAAGAAGCGGACAACAAGTTCTTCCACTTATGTCTTTAATTCAAAGAATTGGTTATCAGAAAACCGGTTATTTATTTTAATAGTAAAAGTTCCTAAAATGCACTCCAAGCTACTCAACCCTAAGTCAACGTATTTTGCTGCTCAGACTGAAAGTATCGATGTCGTGCCATGTAATGCCACTTTACGGTCCAACGCAAGGGGTCGAGAGTGGCCCTACTCAGACGTTCTAAAAGGCTTCTAAACCTTGCAGAAACATGTCAAATTGTATTGTTTGGATTAACCCTTACAGTAACAGTCTAACGAATAAAATAAACTAACGGTTAGTGGGTATATTATTTCAGAACTAAAGGAAAAAAATGTTCCTCTAAAAGTATAATTTTATCGCAATAGACTACTTTTTCAGCTTCTTGCCAAGTTTAATAAAAATCTAACAGGTAGTGGATATATCATTCTAAAATTAAAGGAACTCTTCTAGAATAAAAATATCGCAATAAAGACAACTTTGTCACTTCCCTGTCGAGTTCGTATGTAGTCTCACATAACCAAAACAAAAAAGTAATTATGTCCTTGTAGAAGGAGAATATAGTAGTTTTAATAAAGTCTCACTTAGAACTCGTTAGTGACGATTGATTATCTTTGTTTACAGTTCCTCCAGAACTTGGGTAAGGTGGACCGAACCCTGGACGACATATTCGAGGAGCACCTCCAGAACTTCAACCGACAGCACCAACAGGCGACCCGGCTGCAGAAGGAGTTCAACAACTATATACGATGCATCAGAGGTAAAAAACCAGCCGAGTACGAGTAGGACACGCCCACGAAAGGTTCCGTACTGTGTTAGATCAAACATATGTGAAAACTGTGTTTTTTGTATGAGAGACCAACTTAATTATTCATTTTTGTTTAAACTTTATTACTGATTAGTAAAGTTTTATTACAACTTAGTCATTTTGTGAAAATTTCAATCGCCTGCCTATTGCCATTATTTATATCGAGCAAAAAATCACGTTGTATGAAAGCTCCTCTTAATTATTAAATTTATTTTCGTTTTAGTATTTGTTGTTATAGTGGCAACACATATACATAACCTGTGAAGATTTCAGCTATCTAGCTATTACCGTTGTTGCAATACAGCCTGGAGACAGACAGACAGATAGACCGATGGTCAGATGGACAGACAGACATACATCGAAGTCTTAGTAATAGGGACCCGTTTTTACGGAAACCTGAAAATGACAACCAAAAACAAATATACAGACTCTCAAACTTTTGCATTCATATAATTAGTATGGATTCATGGATATAATTTCACAATAGTCTTATAGGAAAACCCATGCTTCTCTCATATCTCTTCGAATTTTACGCCTCGGTACATATATCCATGACTTATTTATCTCATGCCTAACCGATCTCATCCTCAGCGGTGCAAACGGCGTCCAAGTCCCTGATGGAGGCGATCACGGAGGTGTACGAGAGCGGGTGGTCGGGTCACGACATGCTATACGTGCAGGCTCAGAGCATGGAGATGCTGTGGCAGGACTTCTCCCACAAGCTGGGAGACCAGGTCCTCATACCGCTCAACACCTACACCAACCAGTTCCCGGAGCTAAGAGTGAGTTGAGTTCTACTCAGTCGTGCGCGCGGCACTATGTGTGGGTTGTTTACTCGGACGACGTACGCCGCGTCACTGCCACACGAATTAAAGTTGTGTATTCACAAGCGCACGCACACATGGGCCTTGCGCACAATTGGGTTGAACTATCTGTACCCTTAAATATGTAGGCCCTGTTTCACTACTTACTGATAAAGTGCCGTGGGTTGCAACTCAAGTGACAGATGAAAAAACAATTCTGTTCCACAAGTGTGTGAAGCAATCTAACAAATAAACTCGGATTGGTAAAATCCTGGTAATATATTTGGTAGATATTGTACCTGTTCGATACACGGCTGGAGTTTTATTAGTAAGTGGTAGAACTGCCCCTTATTTATAATTTTTTAAGCCATTTTGCTTTAGCCTACACGAAGCTTGTTTTAATTCTCTAAATCTAGATTTTCTTCATTAAATCGGTTCGCCTATTTCCTTTATCTGATCCCATTTTTGGTGTTTCTCCTTAAATGCAAGAAGAAACAAAGATTAATAATCCTGATTTTTTTCAGGATTAGTACTTCTCCATTGATTTCAAATTTTAAAGGGATCTTGTTAGAATTCTTGTTAGTTAACTTGAAATTTGAATTTCAAAGTGACCACAAAAAGTGGAATTCAGTGCAATATTTATGAGCGTGAATTTTGAATTTTCCAGAAAAAAATTGAGAAACGCGGTAGAAAGCTGGTGGATTACGACAGCCAGAGACACAACTTCCAGAACCTTCAGGCCAACGCCGCCAAGAGGAGGGACGATGTTAAGGTATGTATTTCTATGATGAATGAAATATCTAGTACTTATTTAATTATGACTCTTACCAACCCCTCTTCAGATCACCAAAGGTCGGGAGCAGTTGGAGGAGGCGCGGCGCACGTACGAGGCTCTCAACTCGGAGCTACACGACGAGCTGCCGGCGCTGCACGACTCGCGAGTGCCGTTCTACGTCACCAACCTGCAGACGCTGTTCGCCGCCGAGCAGCTGTTCCACGCTGAGACTTCCAAGGTATAATAATTGACGACCTCTGTGTGTCGCTTAGTGACAAGGAGGTCTTCTCTTCCCGACCACGAGGGGCGCTTCAAATTGTCTCAGTAATGAGCTGTCATTTCAAAGGGTTTAGTCAGTCCAGTGTATTTGTATAATAGACGTTAGTGGGCTCAGTTGGTGAGCGCGTTGGTAGTCCAAGCCGGGGTCGTGGGTGCAAATCTCGCCGACAGAACAAAAGTTTTTCAATTACTCTGGGTCTTGGGTGTGTATTAAAAATGTGTATAAAATATATATTGTATAGTATTAAATATATTTACGTTGTCTCGTATCCGTAATACAAGTTCTTCAGTCACACATCACGTGACCGGACTGACGTGGTGTAAAACGCCCACAGATATTTTTAGATAATATTATATAGGAAAAAGACATTAAAAGAAACAGTGGATAAATTGAACACGCTTTAAAATCCTGATTTTATGCAAAAAACTCCTGTTCATTCGACTTCTTTGTGAATTTCCAATGTCAGACTATGAAGGCGTGGACTACCTTTAAATTGGTATAATGAACAAACACATTCAATTTACAATTACGATAAGATATGTGAAAAATGTGTAATCGGTGTCTGTTGAAAAATCTATTACGTAAAACGTAAACACAAACATTTATGGTTAATACTAATAATCCAGGTGTACGCGGAACTTGAAGCCATAACCGACAAGCTGGCGACAGAGTGCCAGCGCGGCTCGTACAAGAAGCCAGCGATCGCCAACAACGTGAAGACAGAGATCGCACCGCACAACGGCAACTCGACCGTACAACGTGAGTTTGTTACTTTACATCCAATGTGCTTTGTCAGTATGCTTGATAGAAAAGGTATAACATTTGAAATTGGATTCAACCTGTCAAATCTGTCAACTGTCAGAATGACAGTCGACATTACGAAGCTAGAAGACTTTCTCGGTGCATGTTTTGTTTGTACAAAAATACCGTAGAAGTTTAATAAAATTATAGAGGATTTATCAGGTATATTGTATGGTATTTTTGCCTAAAGCATCCAATGTGCTCGAATAATTTGAACAGTTCATCATAATGTAAAATTATTAAAATTCAAATCCAACTGTCAGAATGACATTTGCCGCCATTACAAAGCTAGCTACACAATATAAAGTACCGCTGGCACTATAACCCCCTTACTAATAGAAATATTTGTACAGCGTAAACTATTCAAGACTAGCCGTTTTTCTCTGTCATGTGACGTTTTCTTTATGCCAGAAAAGGACAGCGAATCTTGAATTTAAACACTGTTTAAATATTTTTGTTAGTAAGGTAGTCTCAAACTTTTAAAAAAATATGTACGTATTACTATGGTGTCAAATGTCAATGTAACAGTTGAAAGGTTTGACAGTTGATGCTGTATTCCTATTTGTATACCAATCGTCATTGTTTTGTATTCGTAAAACCTATCAGGTTGCTGGCAAAGGCTACTTATACCGCATATTGTTAGAGAATAATATCTAAGATATATTCTGAATTCAAAATTGCTAGGTGTAGGGAAGATTTTTCGTCCCGGTTCACGGTTTTGATGAAATAGTTTTACTTTTAACGTTAACGGAGTGACTGTTGTTTTGTTAATGACGCCTTATTTGTTGCTGTCGTTTTTAGTCCTAATATTATGGCTATTAAAACTGGGAAGGTTACAATTTGCATCAAAGATTAGGTATAGTACCTAGTAGGTGCTACCTTTTAATAATAAGAATTATGTAACGTTGTCAAAAAATAGCGTTATCGGGTCGAAATTAAGCAGCTGTTCCAAAGGAATCAATTTCAAAGCGGTAATAGTGTGGGGACTACGTTTTCTTAGCTTTAATTATTCGTTTGTACTTAGTACCTACTAAGAATTGAATAGGTGTGTTGGATCTTTAATACCTATTCTAAGGGTTTTTATAGCTGTAATATTATGCGACTTTTGTATGTATTAACGTGGTAGTAACATCATTGATAATAATAATCAACATACAATTAACAGTAGTTCAAGTGTTATAACTAGTGATACATTTAATACCTATATTCATTTCGAGTTGTTGCTCTATGTCTTTTTTTATGTTTTGGACGACTTATGTGCTCTCATGTTGAAAAAAAATTATGCTCACAAAGAAGTGTGGACCATCTTTTTATTAAGGCAACAAATGCCTTAATATTGAAAGTAAACTGTCCAATAAAGTACAGATACAAGAACATTATGAGGGTTAATAATTTCGTTATCGTAATGTGAAATTAATCGTGTTCTATATTCAATGTTAACTTGTCGATATTGATAAGCACATTTAAGTTAGTCGAGTTTTGTTTTTTAAGAATTAGTTAAAACCATTGACTTCTACACCATGAGAGCACATAAGTATGACCAGCTGACCGCATCCGTGTGTGTGTGTGTGCATGCGCGTGCAGCCAACGGCGATCTGCCGTCCGCGCCGCCGTCGCCCGACAGCGCTGCCGACAACGCAAACGCTGCCAACGGCTCACCAACTGCTGCCAACGGCACCGTAACTGCCGCCAACGGCTCCCCAACTGCCGCTAACGGCACACCAACTGCAGCCAACGGCACTACAGCTGCGGACAGCGGTGATAGTGGCGAGGCCACGCCGCCGCCGCGTTCGCCACAACGACACAACGGTGATACAAAGGATGATACGTATGATGTACCCGCAGGTTAGTGTTATATTTGCAGATTTTTAGGGATTCGCAATGCGCAATTCAATTCCCAACATCGTTGTGCGACCGCACTTTAAACTTTGCGAACCGGAGTCGAACAGAAACCGTCAACCGCACTGCTCATTTTTTATTTACCAATTTGAAAGTAGAAACTGGGCCAGATTGCGAATCTTCAGATCAGTGGCTTCACCATGAGTTTGTATATTCACTTCACCATGAATAGTATTTTTCGATACTTGATAACTGCTACGTAAATTGTTGAGTATGACAAAATTTTCCAGCGCCTCTTGCGGTCGCTTGCTGAACTAAAATTGCCATACTAAAAGTTTACATAGACGCTATCGAGTATTGACAAATACTATTGCTTCAAACTCATGATAAAGCTACAAGACTTACATGCAATTGACATATTCCGACCAAATTAAGTAGGTCCGCAAACTAGCTCCGTTTCAATTTCCTCGACGGTACATACATCATCTAGTATTTTCGTTGTCAAAGTAGAGATAAGGTAGATTTCTTTCATCTTCAGTAGGTGTGTGTGTGGCAATCCTCTTAAGATCTGTCAAAAGTTTGTGTTTAGGGTTGTTAGACGTGAAAAACTCTTCCCTACTCATTCTCGGCTGGTGATGGTTAGTACACCTTTTACGATTGGCAACCCTATCTATTAGAGTCAAATGAGCATGTTACTCACGTTTATGTACTAAAATGCTCGCTGCAACGTTTCCCTGTAAAGCACTTGTGTTCTGCAAAAGCAATACTAACGTTAAAATTGAAAAAACTACATCTCTCTTCAATTTTCTATATCAAAGCCCATTTTTTGAAATACAAAACTTCTATGTTGTCGAGGGAGTGGAAATCCAAATTTCACATACTTTTTCTGTATACACATGTCACATAAAAATATAAATTTTCACAGAACATTATATGGGTACTTCTGCTGACCTAATAGGGCAGATGCGTGTAAAACAAAATTATTATGATAGTGGGCTAAAAGATATACAGAATCACAAAAAATCTCTGAATTCTGATGAGAAATTAGAAAGATATTAACGATTTAAGTTTTCTACCCATGTCTTTCTCTCAAAATGTATTATAATTTGTACTTATGAACTTTGTATGCAACTTATAGACTTTGACGTCACAATCAATGTCGGGTGTCTCTTTCTAACTGACTACTTTAAAAGTAGACCACTTTGTTGTTTTCAATTTTATCAAAAAACTGATTGGGCTACATCGATTTCCAAATACGATAGATTTCTTAAAGGAAAGAAAAAAAAAATCACGCATATTCCCTATTGTAAATTTCACTGACTCACAAATAAATTTAGCTGACCGAATTGTAATTTTGCTGACAGTAAATTCCGCTGACCGAATGTGAACTCCACGGTATGGCTAGTGTAGTTTAAGCTAGTGTAGTCTTTAGTCCAATAGCACCAAATTCCCCCAGGGTCACCCATCACGCCGGAGAGAGCCAACAATAACGTTGAGAAGAAAGAGATTATCGACAATCAAAGCGCAGTAGAGAAAGAGAAGGAAAGCGAGAAAGAAAAGGACGCACAGAAAGAGACAGACAACCAAGTTCAGAAAGACGAAGTGTATGATATCCCCGTGGGTGAGTGTGCACACTGTATTAGGCCGACGGAATTCCGTTTCGGAATTCGATTCTTGGGACCTGCCCGTTGCGATTCCGCGCGGATTCGTTTTCCGATTTCGGAAACTTCTGTTAAAAGTGCCAGGAGTTTCCGTGAGAACGTTTCCGTTTCCGCGCGGAATCGCATCGT
>JAOTAV010000031.1:1893553-1915833 GCA_026546445.1 Cyclargus thomasi | reverse complement strand
GGGGGCTATTATGACCATTACAAACCTGCATGGTTCCAGGCAATTCAATAAACGGCCTTGTTATTTTTTCGTATCACTATATAAGATATAAGACCTTCTTATTACAATAATAACTGAATTAATACTAGTTTGGTTGTCTATGAATGGGTTTTAAACATGTTAGTAACGTTAGGGAACGTCAAACTTTACGTATTTAGTGTCACGTGACTTCTGACTGGCTGGAACTTGACTGGGAATAAGAGATCATAATAACCCCCCATGGAATACTTTCCTGCTGCAAGAGTGCAGTCCTATTATTGTCAAAACGAACATTTCATCGTTCGTTACTAAACTATTTTTTTTGTCAAGCACTAGTTCTGAGCAATTTCTACTTAGTATATTGTCTAGGACCGGAGACCAAAACTCTAGTCACGGAGCAGCTAGAATAAAAAAATACACATGAAACGTATCATCGATTCTACTAAACTCATTCCGCAGGCATAATATCGATAGCGGGTCACATACCGACGCTCCAAGATGCTAAATACAGCGAGTTCCTGACCGTCGGGCCGATAGCCCGTCACGCGGCCGACCTGCCTCGACTGCTGACGGTCATGGCCGGGCCCGACGCTACAGTGCTGAGACTGGACGAGCCCGTCGACCTGAGGAAGGTTAAGGTAAGGATGTATGTTAGCTAATGAGGATCGGAGCTTTAAAGTCACAGTGACACTCTGATTCCGAAGCAAGTAAACAAGGCTTACCCACACATAGGCCCACACAACAGAGTTGAACTGATCAACTTCCCCAATCCCCTATCCCTGTTCCCATTCCCTGTTCCCTTATAAAGGCCTGCTAAGCACTTGGACTCTTCGGACGTCGGAAATGTCCATGGGCAGTTGCTTTCTATCGGATAACCCGTCTGCTCGCATACCTAAATGTCATAAAAAAAAACATAGGGCCGCGCACAACTGAGTTGAACTGACTATAATATTATGTCCAGGTGTACTACATGACGGAAGCCACCAGGTCTATAGGTCTCATAGACGTGGACAAGCAGATTAAGCAACTGATCGTCAGTGCTGCCCGATATCTACACGACTGTGGCTGCGAGCTTAGCGAGGTAAGTCCACAATCAATTATTGGAGACATGAGCGAGTGGATTCACCGAATAGATACATTTGACAGATGATGAAGCTGATTAAGTGCAATTTAATGTTTATTGTAACTACCTATTTGCGTCTCCGAAAGAATCAAAGCTAAACGAAAATCCAGAACTTCTAAATATCTAAGTAAGTCGGCGTTATGTCAAACCCAGCCGACAGAGTACGACTAACATGGAATTGACATATTCCGACTGGTGTAGGTCCGCCAATTGGCTGTCTCGATTACTGTTCGGGGTTTGGATAGAGATAAACAAAACATCAAGAATATTACAACATTGAATCTACACACAGATCTAACTATAACTAAATGGGTTATGGGATCTAAGATGGAGCCACGCGCTCGGTAGGATCTCGCGTCGTGAACTAACTTTATTACATTAATATAATCGAAAGTAATACTAAAATGCAGGGTTGCATTATTACCTAAATTCTACGTAACAAGACAACACGCGCTGTACTGGCATTGACCCGTACAATTTCATCTACGGTACTTTATCAGTGTACTTGCAAATTAACATTAAAGTTTAACTACGTTACTATTCTATACTTACTATTTTTGTTTTAATTTTTTCAGGAGAAATTCACAGAGTTCGATCACGTTTTAGAGATGTCTGTGTCAGAATTCTTCTCCATGAAGGACATACCCAACATGCTGCTTGACCCTAACGATCCTAAGGTAAAAGTAGTATTCTATATCTTGGTCAAGGGCGGTAATGTGGTCCATGACCCGCCCCCGCCACCTTAACTAGATCCAGCCTCCCCCCCACCCCTAACGCCAAACCTGGATCCGCTCATGACTTCACTGCAAGCGCTTGACTGCAAGTTTGTAACATCTAATTAAATAGTAACATTAAATGTAAAGTTTATTTTAAATGTTTATTTTCTCCCAACAGTGCATACTTAGTAAATAGTTCAACTCAGTTGTGAGCGGAGCCCTATGTATAGGTAAACCTTGTTTACGCGGCCGGCGCCTGCCGCGTCACTGCCGCTAGAATAAAACTTTTGTATTTACAAGCGCACGCACACATGGTCGCGCGCACAACTGAGTTTCACTATTTGCTCAGTGTATGTCAAAATATATATATTCTGCGGGCGATGAAATGTCAAATTGCCGCCTGTCAGGTGTCAATAAGAAAACAAGTAAACAATCAATGTTGTGGTGACTATTTTTGCGTTTGTTTTAGCAATTAACGATACAACAGACTTCGTGTTGCTAATTTGACGCTTACAAGTGATAATTTGACAGCTGCGAGCCGCCCGAAAGTTTCTGTTATTTTCCACCCATCGAATACCTTAATAATGTTTATGTCAGGTGGAGCGGAACCTCCTGGCGGAGGGGTGTCGTGTCGCCTGCGGCGGCGGTGTGCGGTCGACGCAGGCGTTGCTGTTCACCGCTGCGGCGCAATCGCAGTTGTTCCTCACAGACAGCGCGAGAGCGCGACACAGAGACAACCTGCTCAAGCTCAGACGTAGGCTCGAGGTACTATATCGATGATGTTTACAAGCGAAACCGACGGGTGTTGTCCTGCCAGTATGGGTTTTAAAGAATTATATCTTAATATATAAAAAATATTACATTTTTACCCGACTGTGCTAGAAGGAGAGTTATGTTTTACGAGAATATTTGTGTATGTATAATTGGTTGGCACGCTCTGCTACTTTGATCGATTTTAACGTATGAAGTATTGTTAGATTCGTCTTGATAGCGCATGTGACACTGGGTACATCCAAAAATTAAAAAATTAAATGGCGGATTTTCAAGTCAAATTGTGAGGTTCCAATTTTTTTTCGTCCATTTTAGGTCGAGTAGGATGTCAAAGGGCTTTAAATAGTCATTCTAGGATTATACATAACTTGATGTTTAAATTGCAATGGTTCCTGCATTCCTGGGTTTTCAGTCTTTTGGACGTTTAGCTTGTTCCTTAAAAACTATGTTGTAATTAATTTACATTATATTATTATTTCGTTGAATATAGCATCAAGGGACCAACACAATATCACGTATAATATAATTATTATATGTGTCGTATTGGTGTCCTTAACAAGGCGGATGCGGGTCCAGTGCAGCATCATAACACCGTCCACATCCTGTCTCTCCGCTACTGTCCTCAGGAAGCTGTCGGTGCTGTCACGAGCTCGCTGTACCAGGGATGCCACACATTTCCTTATGATAGCTGAGAAGCTGTCAACCTCAGCTGAAGCTATATATTTCTTGTGTGCGTGTGTGTGTTTGTGTTACTGAACTCTTCCTAAACGACTGGACAGATTTTTCTCGATTCCGATCGATCAGTTAAGCCGGTCCTCTCCTATACCGGTGCAGTGGACGGATGTGGGTGCGTAGTCTATGCGAAAGCTGCCATCGAACCTGACACCATTTCCGGATGTGATGGGCGTGGGTGTGAAACGGCTGCCTTGTCATAGTTAGGTCATACGACTAGAAGTTATGACTATGGCTAATCAGCATGCTTAGAATGGCGACTTAGAAAGTGTTTCACTCCACGGCAGGCAAGAAAATCTGTCAGCTTGGAGATTCTTTAGTGTTTCCCGATCGCCGTGCTAAGCCTGCGTTTGTTTCGCAGAGTGCGCTAAATAACGGCGTCCTGCTGCTGCCGGCCAGCATCAGTACGGCGCCGGCGCTGGGCCGGCACTCGCGGGCGAGCGGCGCCGTCTACACCATGCTGGCTAACGTGCTGCGACTGCCGGCGACCGCCGCGCCCGCCTCCCCCCCGCCGCCCGCGCCGCACACGCCCGCCGCCCTGCAGGTACGCACAAACACACACATATACCCCCCACCCCTCTCTTTATAATGAATAGTGTTAATAGTGATAGTCTTAAGAATAATTTAATATGTATGTTAGACTTTAAGGTATCTTATATAATATAAAATGTATGTTAGTTTTAAGGTATTTATAATATGGGTCTTTGATGCCCGAAATAAGTGATTTTGATTTGATTTTTTTATACGTCTATGTGAATGGACGCAGACTAATGTCGCTAGAAAATGAAACCCGTCGCCCATATCAAACTGAGAAATTTTATCTATATAAAATAATCTCGTTGACGGAGATGTAGTTAGCGTGCGATGGACAAACTGCCTTGCGCCGTTTGTGCTCTACCATCGACAACCTCGACCGAGATTTTTTCGGCCGGATAACATGCAATTTTATGATCTAGGCTATAAGTTTCATTTTCTAGCGACATTGTTCTATAGTCAATGTCGTCGCCGCCATTAAAGGTGTAGAGAAAAACGAAACCTGTAGTCTATGTCATAAAGTAGTATTTTATCCGGCCGACATAATGTCGTTCTCGGTTGACGGTGTCGGTGGACAAACAGCCTAAGGGTAAATACAGGGTGTATTGTCTATATATAAACATACTACTCTAATATGTCCACAGATAATATCAGCACCGTATCAGGACAGGCTGTGTATAGCGGTCGCGCGACAACTTGAAAAGAGGTTCGGAGGCTGGTCACCCCCACATTGATAGAGACACCACACTATTTTGGATGCATTTACTTTTTATACCACTATACTCTACTTGGATTTTAATTTACGGGCTGTCTTACTTGCTGATAAAGTCCCAGATATGTAAGAAATAAAATATATGCTAGACAGTTTTATCGGGATCAAAGAGTACTAGGGTATTCTGCGGTCTACTGCATTGCCCTATCACACACTTGTAGGACAGAATTTATTACTTTATCTGTCGCATAAATTGTGGAATGAGCCTATTTGGCACTTTATCAGCAAATGGTGAAAAAAGACTTGACAGAAATTTAGTTGTAACGGAATATTTTGTTATGTTTATATATATTAAATCTGAGGAAAGTATAGTGTTTTACAATTACAATATATTATGTATTACATTAGGCATTAGAATAAGTAATTTTATAAAAGAGGCAGGTAATTTAAAGGAACATAATATCATTTTTTTACATGTTTTCAACTGACATTAATGACCGAGACATTATCGTCGTTATAGTCACATTCGTAATACATATAATGAATTGTATCATAGCTTAAAAGGCACTTAGGCTTGTTGCAACACTTTCTGATAAGTGCCCTATGGGCTATCCACAACTTATATGACATAATATGAGAATCTGTCTAATAAGTTGTGGACAGACTATTAATTTGACACTTATCAGAAAGTAATATTTATAAAATTAATAACTATAAAAATTTGATTGGTCGTAAACTTAAAGTTTTTAAATTAAAAAAAAAGATATCTGTTAATTTTGTAGTAGAATTTTGGAGCAAATGTCAAAGTTATTAAATTAAAAAAAAAGATATCTGTTAATTTTGTAGTAGCTCTTCGGAGCAAATGTCAAAGGTAAAGTTTTTGTTGTGATATTTCACTTTATCTTAACTCTAAAATTATTTCTGTATGTAAGGCTTTAGAGTTATTATTATTTAACATTCTGTGATATTTGGAATTGTTGATTATAATATGTATATGTAATTAACTGAGCTAATATATATAAGCTTTTAGCTAAAATATTGAAAATTACCATGTTTGTTTGATTGTTAAACATTTTGTGTTACATGTAAATGCTAGTTGTAAAAGTAATAACTTACTTGTGACGTTATTACAGTTATTATTTGATAAATATTTTTTTAATAAATGTGATAACAAAATTTTTTTTAATGCACCCAAGAGGTACCTTTACCCTTACCCTTCTTACGTAATACATAAATAAATAAAATAAAAATCATTTATTTCTGAGTGAATTTAAAAACAAATGTTTTCAGGATGTCTAATTGATGACCTACCACCGGTTCGGGTACTAGCCGTGAGAGAAGAACCGGCGTAAGAAACTCGCACGGCGCCACCAAAAAAGTAGAAAAATTCATTTTTTAAAATAAAAATGTACAAAAAATTGGATAAGTTTATCCAATACATTGCTAATAAAAAAAATGTTGCATCGTTGTAAGTCAAAAATTAATAATTTACTACAAGTAGCTTTGCAAACAGCTGTTCTACTCCCAGGATGTGCCGTCGTTAATAAAATCATTTCGACGCCTTACTGCCTCAACCTCGTATCTTAAAAATGGCTACCTGAAATAATTTAATTTTAATTTAAATTATTTCAGGTTGTTTTTTAAGATATATTACATTATCCAAAATGTATTGAGCAGCAACAGTTAGAATACCATTTTTTTTAATTATCTCTCAGAGCTTCAAAAGATTTCATTATGTAAGTGGAACGTATAGCTCGCTTCTGCAGAGCGAATATTTAATTAATGTCGGCAGCGTTTCCTCGTAAAAGGATTCCATAGGCCATTTTACTATGAAAATAACTAAAATAAACTATATACTACTTGGCGGCAAAATTAGGTTGTATCTTCCCATGGGAACTATTGTATGTATTTCAAAAATACATCTTATCTATGTTTATGCCAAATTTGATAAAAATCGGTTCAGTTGTAAAGCATACTCAAACAAAAAGAGACACACGATGTATATAATATGAACAAAGAAATAAGAATACTTCATAGAACTAAGAAACGAAAGCTAATAATAATATTTTTTTCCCCCTAACCTTATACAAAGTATTTAGATTTTAAAAAATGTTATTAAAGTAATATCACTTATTTTTTCAACAATTTCTTAATATTGCTTCAAGTTCACGAGAAACTCCGTGCGCTTCTACAATGGCGAATTTAGTATTTACCTCCTAAAATCTCTAAATCATGACGTTCAACCCAGAGTACTTGATATATTTAAATCTTCTCCCACCACACTGCTAGAGATGTAGGTACACTGTCACAACAACACTGCACACACACATACATACCGTGTTACCTTACCACCATATTTATTAAGTACCATCATGTCTCAATGCTTATCGCAACAAAAATCGGGCAAACGAACACGTGTAGCTTAAAAAGCTTGTAATAAAATACTTATGACTTAGAATTATTAGTATTGTAACAAGACTCCTCTCCTCCTCTGTAGTTAAAACAAAAAATGCTTGTTTGTCCCAGAATTTTAAAAACTTTGGCTACTCTAAAAGAAGAGATAGCACACAACAAAACGTCACTCAAGGTACATATTATTTGTCTTCACTTTTTTGTTCTGCGTGCACGATCCATTAGAATATAAAATCCTTGGTATCACACAACTGTAGTGGCAAAAAAGAATTTGATCGTTTAAAAAGATTTGAGAGAACAAGAGTTTTTATTTCGAATTATAATTTATTTGCTATAATAAAAATCAGACTCTGAATACCCGATGGAGGGTGAAAATTCGGTTTATTATATCTTATTATACGGTATTTCATACATCTTTTATAAAAATATCATTTATTTATATAAATATTATTATGTCATGTCTTAAAATTTAACACACACACGAAAAAAACCAAAAGATCATAAAATCATGATCAAGTCATGAGTCATGACATGAGTTTAAGATCTTTTGGTTTTGTGTTCGTTATATTGAAAATCATGAAATCCAATGGGGAAGGCAACTGTCAAAGTGGCGCTATGGTAGCTTTACTGTAAACACTTGTTTTTTGTATGAATTACAGGTTTTTCTGAAAAAGATTTATAACTAGTTGATGCCCGCAACTTCGATGACGCATGCGCTGTGAAATTTTATAATGCGCAGACTACATTTTTGACGTTGTCATGACAGCGAATGCGCAAAAGAGATTTTGCGCGCGCATGTATGATGCACCTATGCAAAACGCTACCGATTACGGTCATAGACCATAGTTGCTATGAAGTAGCAAATAGCAATACTAGTTTTTAGTCTATGGTGAAAAGTCAAAACATTACATTTTTATTATGGCAACCAACGATAATACCATGGCAACATTCAATTTAACGACATTTCTAGCGCGTGCGGGATGACGCGCCGGTGAATTTTTATTTTTATAAAATTGACGTAATTTTCTGTGCACTCGCTGTGTTGAGGTAAAATAGTGCAGTAAACATAAATAATAACTTACTGTTAGTGAAGATCGCGGCAGGGCAGTAATCGAGTTCATAATTTTGCAGGTTCACAATGGCCGATCGAGTCGATTCAATGTCTGACGCGGAGCTCCGCACGAAACTGGCGGAGCACGGCTTCCCGATCATGCCGGTCACCGCTTCGACTAGAAAGTTACTAGTGAAAAAGTTAAAAATGGTTCTCGACAGCAAAAAGCCTCGCAACAGCGTCGACAGTAAGGTCGAAAATAGACGTTCCCTCGCGAGGTACTCGAGCGGCGAGGAGTCCGACTTGGACACGACGGCGGCCAAAGAGAAACGCAACCGTCGGGCAACGACGGGCGGGGCCATGCTGCCTCCGGTAAGCACTAAAGCGCGGCGAGCGCCCGCCAAGCGAGACTCGCCCAAACATGACGACAAAGGTTCAGAGTCGGAGGAGGAGAAGTCGCCGATCCGCACTCAGGAAGAGGTAGAGACCGTGACGACGCGCCGCGTCACGCGTACATTTGCCGCCGATCAGGACGACTACGAGACCGGCTCCGACAGCGACGTCGACAGCAACAAAAAGACCTCCAGCCCGTTCCGCAGCAGCTCCCGGTCTAGCGAGTATAACATATCGAGTACGCTGCCGGCCAACGACACAGCTCCGCCACCCAAATCCTCGTTGTTCTCGCGGCCCTCCATATCAACTACAAACTACTCTACTTTGACGTCGTCTGATCATCTCAACTCCATAAGGTCGAGGCTGGGCCTGACCTCTTCCTTGGCCGATCGTCCATCCTCCAGTAGCTACACATCGAGCTTTGCCTCTAACACCTATCAGCCCTCAACTTCTGTTGATGAAGTGGAATCTCCTTACTTGAGTAACTTCACAAGACGCTTGTCGGCTCTTAAGGCAGAACCCCAGAAGCCTAGCTCCTTTTTGGATCGTGACAACTCTAACGGCAGCACTGTCCTGCCCCGGAGATCTTACGTCTCCAGCATATCTAGATCTGACGTCGTCGATTACAAGGCTTCTAGTGACAAAAACTTTTTAAAGAACAATCTGGTCTCTCTCGCCCTTGTGGCGCTGGTTGCACTTTTTTTTTTTTGCTTGTTCTTTATGTATATAGTTAAGAAAAATGATATCACCTCTGTAGTGGATGACCAGAACAGTGTAATACCTATATGTCAATTAAATATACCGGGAAATAGGGCAGGGATCAACTGTGTGCCTCGGGATCAGGTCAGCTTTGCTAAGGACTTATTGAAAGCCATACATCCAGAATTGACTAGCCGAGCTGCGTCTTACAAGTGTGGGAAACCGGGTGCTCTACCTTACTTGACTGACAAAGAGATTATGGATTTGGCCATAAGGACCGACAAGGGAGATATGACTCAGTATAGAACAGACCTTCACAATCTCCAAGTGCTGCTTGTGCATAATCCCAGATGGGGAATCAATGTTGTTCAGCTAAAGAATATTTACACTAATGAGGTTGATTACTCACCAATCACATCAACTGACATGGTCCTGCAACAGAGAGCAAAAGGTACCATTGCTTTGGCCCTTGCTGATCCTTCTACGCCCATTTCCTGTTTATTTCTAAATACCCTATACTCTGCTGGTTCCACAATTATTTTGATTGCTGTTCTGACATTAGTCCTCCTTGGTTTGCAAAGATTTTACAAGTACAGTGTTAACTATCAGAAGAAGAAAAATGAAGAAATTTATTCAATGGTGGAACAAATCATCGATGTGATATCGCAGGAAACGGAGGAGAGTGGTGAACCTTACATATCTGTAGACCACGTACGTGATACTCTCATATCTCCCCAGAACAGGGAGAAGATGGCGTCCACCTGGGATGCGGCCGTTAAATTTATCCAGAAAAATGAGAGCAGAGTCCGAATGGAGGTGCAGTCTGTAGACGGGGAGGACTGTAGAGTGTGGAGGTGGATAGCGTCTCGCAGCAGCCCCAAAAGAAGCACCTCGTGGCAGGGACAAGCTTTTGAAACTCAGGAGGGTTCAGTGAACAATCTCACTATATCTCCGACTCCTTGTCTCAAAATCCGTCACATGTTTGATAAGAATGATGCTAACCCTAACCTGCGGAATGTTATCCAAGACGTTATCCTTGAGAAGTGCGACCAGTGCAACATTCTCCACATTGATATAGAAAAGACGTCCTGCTGTGTGTACGTGAAATGTGCATCCCCTGCTGATGCTGGTATTGTTTACAAGAGTTTGCATGGCTGGTGGTATGAAGGCCGGCTGATCACAGTGAAGTACCTGCGTTTGGAGCGCTACATGCAGAGGTTTCCCTACTCTCCCTCTTCTGGACCATACCTTAAACCACGGCAGAGATCTACTTGGGAAGAATGAAGTGTTATGCTACAAAAATTGTAAAGCATACTTGATATTACTAGCAAACTTTTATTATTTATTGTGACACAAAAATATAATATTAACCTTGCTTTCATGGACAGAACCGTAATACTATTCTTAGCCAAGTAATAAAGATTAAAAAATAGGATTTCTAATTTCGTTTTCTATAATGCATGTAGTGAGTCACCTGACACTATTGTGCTTCGATGCTCCCGTCTTTGTAAATATTTCACATCACAATATAGTTTCATTATTTGTATAAAAAAAAATGTTAATTTTGTACTTCTGGGAGAAATTTGGCAGGGAGTTGATGTTTTGGGACAAATTGTTATCTAGAGTAAGTGATAGGTTAAGTTTTTATTGTTGTAAAACATTTTTCACCCGTTGTTTGATACAATGGTTTATTTGATAGCAATTTATAATTTTAGTTTGACATTCATTTTAGTAAGTATTCTCACTAATTTTCATTTTATCGAATTAATTTTATGGATTGATTTTTACTTTAATAAATAAATTTCTTTAAAAATGTTGTGGTTTTATTTAAGAACTTGCAAGTTTAAAAAAGAAAAACACACACATATTTACATTTTTTATTCAGCTTCCAAAAATATTTTACATAAAATATGTATATAATTCGCATTCTCTCTGCAGATTCAGAACTTTAACACAATTAGATTCATTTTTTATTTCGCGGCTTGGCCAACTTTAAATAGTGTTCAACATTAACTAGTTACTAGACAGTTGACCTTGCTGAAAGTGCCCAAAAGTAAGAAAACTAGCTGAAATATCAATACAGTGATTATTGTTATTGATATTTTAGCTAGTTCTCTGCTGTTTTTGGACATTTTCTCGTTTCTTTTTTATCAAGCTCATCTGTCTAGTTGGTGTGTCTTGTTATACTGTTTTACTGCATTTTCATTGCCATTTTTTCGTATCTAGGAAATAAAACCAAACAGTAAAACAAATTAGTCAACATAATATTACTTAATATTGCACCATTCATGAGTAATACATTTCCATAATCTGTGCATTTGTAGTTCAATTACATAAAAAACTGTGCAGTTTTTTGTCTATTATACGTTACATTTAAATATAATGAAACAGCTGTATATTTTATAAAACCTATATCTGTGAAAAATGAGATTATAAATACAATAATATAGTGCAAATGCAAAATTCCTAGTCATTACTGTTAGTACAAACTTATTGTAGTACCAACCAACTGAAAGTACTATATAAGTGCGTTTTTGTAATACAAAAACGCTCTAATATAGTGTTTTCAGTTAATCTAGGGGGCAGAGGTAACCCTCAAACAATTTTTTTAGAATCTAAGTGAGATTGACCGAAAGCACTCTTGTGCGACTCCGACAGCGCTGCAACTACAAAATTCATTGTCATCGATATGTCAAGACGTCGTTTGTCAATAGCACGCCGTCACCGCCAACTAGATTATTTTCGACCGATAAAATGCAACTTTATGACCTAGGTTATTGCTTTACCCTCCATGTCATCGCCGATCTGTAATGGCATAGAGCAAACTGAAACCTGTCGCCTCTGTCATAGAGTGGCATTTTACGAGCCGAAATAGTCTCGTTGACGGTGACGGCGTGCGGTGGACAAACGTCGTTATAAGTTGTGGCCGGGCTCCGTACTGGTAGAGTTCATCATCATCAGTACTCCATCAGTTTGACGAGCTCGTGGAGTACCCTGTGTGTGGTGGGCAGGTAGAAGGGCTCGAAGACGTGGGGGAAGGGCGCGTCCCAACCGCAGACACGAGACACCGGCGCCTCCAGGTGCAGGAAACACTCCTCCTGGACATGTTAAATTTTATCTTTATCTTTATCAAAATCTTTTTTATTCAAAATCAGTACTTAAAGTACACTTTATGAACGTCGAGACTACGGTGCCTACCATTATATATAAAATAACAACCATACATATAAAATAACAAGTCCTGACTGACTGACTGATTCATATTCGCCGAGCAAAAACTTAAAGCCACAGCCATGAATTTTAGTGAGTAAGATTGTTTTATTGTGTAAATACCCGCTAAGAAAGTAATTTTAAAAATTCTACCGCTAAGGGGTGAAATAGGGGTTGAAAGTTTGTATGAAAGTACGTCATTTGTTTAGTTAAAGACATGAAATTTTATTTCTGAGCTACTGATTCAGAATAAATAAATACGTGTCTAAGCATTTTTTGAGCTTCTACCCCTAAGAGGGTGAAAAAGGATGTTAAAGTTTCTATAAATTTTTCTACGCAAGTTCGTCATTTCTTAAGTTAGAGAGATCAAATTTTGTTTCTTAGCTTCTGAATTAAAATGAATACGTGTTTAAGCTTTTATGAAATACTTCCAGAGGGTGAAATGAGGGCGAAAAAACTAGTTTTATATATATTTGCTAATTTAAAATATATATAAATAAATGACGATCGCAACTCGTTGCGTCAAAAATAGTTTATATTATTCCGGGTCGAAGGATCCTTATATGTCCTTTCTCGAGACTCAAACTATGCTCAAACCATACCAAGATTAGTTCAGCGGTTTAGGCGTGAAGAGGTAACGGAAGGCGCGCGGCCCTATGTTGGAATGTTTACTCGGACGACGCCTGTGTATTCACAAGCGCACGCACACATGGGGCCGCGCGCACAACTGAGTTGAACTATCTATATAAAGGCAATGTTTCACCTGTACGCTAGCTGCTATTTCAGCGCCGAAGCCGGAGGTCAGCGGCGCCTCGTGAGACACCAGGCAACGACCAGTCTTGCGCACGGACTAAAAATGATAAAGTTTATAGTTTTTAAATAATAAATAATATTACTATCTTTATTAAAAAAACTTTGGAGTCATATTGATTTTTTGATGTTATGGAAAATAACAAAGTTATAAGCCTTTTAAGTAGCGACTTAGGACGAAGCCGAGGGTTGTTATGACGTCATGCACTCCATACGAATTTTGTAGTAAATATCGATTTGCGAGTAAGAGATAAATGGAAAAACACTAATCGCAAATAACTTAAATTTCAACGAAAATCTGAGTTTCTCTCGTAACTCTTAAGCATTAATACAACCTTTTTCCCGCGGCTTTAGCATTTCATTGCAAATATTTGATATTCCAAAAGAATTATAATAAATTTCTCAAAAGCATGTGGCTATACTTAAAGGGTGTTCCTTATACATCGTGAAAATAAAATAATTGAAAACGAAACAAAATGTGATTTGTCAACACAACAGACAAGTTTGTTATGTTATTCTGTATACTTTTAACTATGACTCTGCCAAAAATCATCTCGATTGGTTGCTTCATTCATTAAGGCGTGAAGGTAGAACAGACAAATAAACAAACAGACTATCTCGTTTATAAATCTAGTACATATACTCACATTAAACACAGTCTCCTGATCCCATGGCAGGATGGACATAAGGTCGATGACCTCGCAGTTAACACCCAGCTGCTGTTCAGCAGTTTGGGCGACCTCTAGCAGCACGTGGACTTGTGTACCCCAACCGATGAGGGTGGCCGACGACCCTGAAATTTAGAGATATTGAGAGAGAAAAAGAGAGAAAAAATATCGTGTGCTTAACTCGAATACTATGATTTCGACTTGTGTTTTGGAGGTCATCGAATTGCTGGCTGCAATGGAGGTAAGCACAGCGCGCACGATGGCAAAAAACCAGCCAAGTGCGAGTTCCATATCAGTAGATGGCAAAAAATGAGAAAACTTGTTTTTGAAACTCAAACTGTACTCAAACGTATACTGCCGTTCTCAAGCTTGAATGCCGTTAACCAACATCTAGTCGTTTTTGACATTTCGATGCCATCATAATCTGAAGAAAAAGCTCTATCGACGTGTATTAACAAAATTTTTGTAGCTTTTATAGTCATCGAGTTATTAAAATTAATATTGCCGTTATGAAGTACCAAGCCCTAAGAAAAATATACTATACTACATAACTGCATAGACAAATTATATAATTGCTCTGATCGTACAAAAAAGTATTTTTTGTACGATCAGAGCAGTTGAAACAGATATATCATGGATTTAAGTAATTTGGTCGGTTTATGTTAAACTCAGACGACAGATCACGACTTACATATAATTGACATATTGCGACCAAATGACATAGGTCCGTCAACTGGCTCTCTTTCAATTTCCCCCTTTACGACATTTTAGCTTGAGGACGGCAGTATTAGTAGCAGGATGTCTAACTGTATTTACTCTAGCCCTGGAGTGATATATCATACCTTCCCTCAACACTTGGGCTTTACCCAGCGGTAAAGTGTACGGTTCCGTTGGGACACCCTCAGCCGCGGCACGGTACAGCACCTTAACATAATACATAGTGTTATTTTAGACTAGCTCCAAAACTCACTCATCACACGGGAATTGTACATTTTTTCCGAAATATAGCGTCCTATGTCCTTCACCGGGACTTAAAGTATCTCCGTGCCAAATTTCACCAAAATCGATTCAGCGGTTTGGGCGTGAAAGTCCCTTTCACGTCCAAACCGCTGACACACAGACAGACGAGACACACGTTCTCATTTATACTTTAACATATAATATAGTAAGGACAAGGAATATTAGTCAAAAGTCAAGACTAAATGATGCCTACAACTGCGTTGCGCTAAAATTCTGTTATTACGGGAAAATTTTACATTTTCCGGGATAAAAATAATGTTTTGCCCTTTTCCCAGAGATTCAAATAATCTCCAATTACTAGATTTCAGCAAAATCGGTTAAGTTGTTTAGACGTGGAGAGGTAACAGACAGACAGACATTCTCATTAATAATATTAACACGGATATAAATGTGGACAAACCTTGGGCTCGAGGAAGACGCAGGGGTCGGGTGAATGTGTGCAGGCCAACAGCAAACCCTTAGCTGCTATCGGCCCGCGCGGGATCACCACCTGGGATCGGAGATGGTGGTGACATGTGGAGACGATTCGCAATAAAACACAAAAGTGATTGCCGAGTTCGGAAGTGATAATGGTGATGTACAATCAGAGAAGTTGAAACAGAGTTGCGGACTTATGTAAACTAGAGGTCGCCCTGAAATATTAGTATATACAAAACGACGTCACCTCTACGTACTTTGTACGCACCGCGGGAAGACTCTGTTCGGTAACTTTGTTAAATATTGCTTCCATGACAGTAGTTTTATAACAGAAGTTGTTAATTACATAATTTATTGAATATATAAATATAAAAAAAATAGTACTAAATAATGACTTGCCTGCCCAACTTTAAAGGCTTGTTACAAAAAATATATAAAAGTTATTAAGTAAGCTGAAATTTCCGAGATACATATTTATTTTTTCATTATATCTTAATTTTTAAAAAATTAACGAATTTTTGACCTTGTCGACATCCCTATTATACCTCAATTCAGTCACAGACCTTAATTTAGCATAAAATTTAATGGCCTGATAACAAGTACGAGGCCGTTAAATTTTATATAAAAAACCACTGACTTAAACCATAAACTAAAGAGTATTTCGTGTATGATTATCGAGTCATGTCATAATATTGTAGTGTGCGTGCTGTTGTGTGCAATGTGCGTAGCATTTTATTTATTAAAAATATGCAAGATTAAAGCGTTTTTTAAAATAATATTAGTATTCCACGCTCCTCCTCCATATCAACTATAAGTGGAAAACATTTCATGCTTTTTTTTTCGTAGAAAGTAATATAACGTTTTCCACTGGCGTATTTTTATATAGATTGGTCTTGTTATGTCAAGCCTAACCGACGACTTATATAGAATTAACATAATCCTACCAAATGACGTAGGTCCGTCAACTGGCTCTCTTTCTATTTCTTTAAGTGATAACCCTTCAGAGTTCGTATGCGTCCCTCACAGATCACTGTGAAAGTAGCAGCACTGAAAGGAACAAAATTGTGGTTTGGCAAGCACCAAGCGACATGAGATTTCCCATACAATTTTTTTTTGCTATTAGCACTGTTTTTATATTGAATTTTTTATTCTCAGTTCACTGTAAAAGTTCACAGTGAACTGAGAATAAATGCAAATCCATACAGCTGCTGTATTATCATTTAATTTACAATTTTATTACCCCCAGTATGGATACATACATTCAAACCCGCAGCATGAGCGAAGAACGCCTCCGGGCTCTGCGAGTGGTACAGCCCGCCGTGACCGACCGCAGACGCGGGCGCCCGCACCGTGAGCCCGCACGCCCACTGACCCCCGGATCGGTAGCGGGCCTTCGCCGCTTCGTTCACCAGCTGTAACATTATACAATAGAACTCTGATAGGTTAAAGTCCAAAGATAACACTAAATTTAGAGCGTCCGTGGTCTATTGGATAAGACCTTTGGTTCACACTTGAGAAGGAGCAGGTTCGAACCCCGGTGGAGGCGTGTACCGATGAGGCATTTTCCGATCTTAAGTACATAACAATACGGCTGCTAATTGACATGGGAGAGCCATGTTTCACCACGAATGGGCCGGCTCGACCGGAGTGATACCACGGCCTCACAGAAAACTGACGACAAACGGCGTTGTGTTGTGTTTCGTTCAGTGAGTGAGTTTACCGGTGGCCCAACTTCCCTTTCCTCATAGAGGCCGACAATGCACTTGCGACTCTTCGGATGTCGCGAGTGTCCATGGGCGATGGCAGTTGCTTTCCATCACATAACCCGTGTGCTCACTTTTTTTCTTTACCTCAATACTAGCTGGCATTTGAAGAAATAATTTTGTCTTTTTTAACAGTACAAACCTGATCAAATGCGGGGAATATGTAATCAGCGAATTGTATTTCAGCGATGACGTTAGCTCCAGCTGTTGCCATGCCAATGCCAAACCCAGCAATGCCCTGCTCACACAGCGGTGTGTTGAAAACCCGATCCTTTCCATATTTCTCCTGAAAGTGTTTGTAAATTATAAGACAAGGTTGCCACACATAAAATATAAAATGAATACCAACAATATTACAGTCTGTAAATATTAGATATATTTTTTTAAGTAGCCGAAAATATTTTAAAAATTTACTTTCAATCTTTTGAAAAACTTTGGTGAATAAAAAAAAAGCATGTTAAAAATATTTCTTAAATCAATAGAATCAAACATTTTATTAAAATAACAATAATTAAAGGCTGAGCAGGATAACTAACAGTTTTAATGATTGTGTATTTTTCACTTTTGGAGGGTTTCAGTTATGCAAACCTTTGTGATATCTCAAATCTAATGTTAACTGTTATAATCCATACTTATATTCTTACATTACAAATGTAAATATGTCAGTCTTATAATTGTATACCTTCATGTCAAAACCACTTGACCGATTTTACTATAGTATTGACATACTTTGAGTACCGTGGAAGTACAAACTATACTTTTCATCCCTCGCAATATACCAATTATAACAGAATTGTGGTCATCTAATAGAGAATATTGCTAACATTACCTGGAGACCCAACGCACATCTGAAGACCCCACCAAACCCAACATCCTCTCCAAACAGTACCGCACTGGGGTCCTCCCTCAATGTGATGTCCATGGCGTTGTTGATGGCCTGCATCATATTCATCTGTGTGGTTTCCCCTGCAATAGATTCCCCATACCATCCTTTTTAACTAAACTATGCTAACCAATGTTTTTGCAAATGTAACTAAATTACAAATTGGACTACAATATTTGTAATGTGCTGTTGATTTTTTTGAGTTAAGTACACTGAGATAGCAATTTCTTTTTTTTTTTACAATGACCGGAAACTGTTTAAAAGCTTCTATATTTTGGACTAGCTAGAAAGTTTATTTTCCTTAAACCATTGAATGACAAATAATATAAAATAAAGTTGCATCTGTCTTTTTAGTAATTGCCGAGATCTATTGATCGGATATAAGATCAAATTTTATTATCATTGTGTAATCATTTACATTCAAAAGAGAATTATATTGTTAGATTGTTACAATAATTGCAATATCATGAAGCACAACCATTAAAATTGTAGAATAAAAATGAAGGTTAATTTATTTGCATTAGTTTATAAATTGCCAAATTAGATTTTATAAACATACCTTGTATCGGAACTTCATTGTCGGGGAAATATGTGAAATGTGACGATAATCTTTTAGTAGTTCTGTTCACAAATTTTACAATTTGCGAGAATATTACTTTTTTCTTTATAAGCGTAGCCATGATGCTACTTCACGACCGTACGTAGTGTGTAACTGCCCGGGTGCACACAATAGTAGAATAAATAAAACATCTTATCTAAAATTTTAATTAGCTGATAACGCTGAAGAATGACGAAAGTCTTACGTTCAACAGTTTTTGTTGTTTTTAACTGATAAACGTATATCATAATATAAAATTGTATATTGACTGCTGTAAGATAAATTTTGTAATTTGACTGTTGAACGGTATATTATTTATTAAAGAAGAGACTTAGCAAGATAGTAACGGAAGTTCTTAAACAAAGTAGCAATTCTGTGATTTTTGTTATATTTTCTATGCCAATATAGATTGGTGCAATCAAAAACCCTTAGGTGCGATAAAGTTAATTGTTATTTAAATAGCGTCTGCTAAATAAATTATAGCCTTGTGTCGTTGTGTGTATTATAAAATGTAAAATTAAAATAAAAACAGCAAATGATAAAACGTAAACATTGATGGTTTGACTTTGACAGATGCTTGACAGCCACAATCTGACATTTTTTTCCTTTGTACACCGCTACGGCTATATAACCATGGCGAGTGTCAAGTAAAGGCAAGAAATCAATTTTCTTATTCCAATAAATTTTAGCAATGTGCAAGCAAGTGACTCTGACTACAGACTACACTTGACGAAATTTATGTAAAATTTTGTCAAGTGTAAAGTCTAGTCAAAGTCATGTTATTACAGTCAAAGAATCAAATCAGTCGATTTAGTAAAGCGGAAGAAGCTTTACTATAAACTTCGGGTGGAGTTTTGAAGGGGACCGCAAAATAGCACGTTTCTTGCATTTGTAACCCTTGACTACACTTTTGCATGACAACGAATATTTAACATTCGATAATCTACCATTATCGCACATTAAAAACAGAATAGCACAAATTTAGCAAAAAATACAAAACACACAACGGCACCCTCTAAAATCACCGCCAAAACTCCTGTCTGTCAGTTGTCAGTGTGTTTTTTTCTTTATAAAACGCTTTGGCTGTTTATGTATAGCCAGTGTTAAGTAAAAAGCGGAAAATTTTTTTAAACAATTTTTCGTACGTTTCTTTACTTTGTCAGTCAAAGCGATTTTTTTTCCTCCTTCGAAGACAGGACCTTTGTGGCCCTGGCGTCACTGCAACCCTTAAGGATCTTTTGTGACTCCTTCATATTAGAGTACAGTCCCCAACCTAATGCTGCTCATAAATCATAGTCAAAGTCTAAATAAAACTTTACTATTTAATAAATTATGTCCTTCTATTACAAACCCTGCTATACGTAGCGATTCTATAATCTGACTAACGTAAGTTGAACCCAGCATATTATATTATTTTGGTATTCTAAATACAAAATATATAATCGAACAAAAATGTCCTATAAATCGTAATAAAAATAAAACTCTAGTCCTGAAATTTTTTTTCGTAATATATATTTGTTTTTATAAATGTGATAACGTAATTGGTATATCGTTATGGCGTTAAGTGTCAAATATCGTTAGTGTATATGGAAAAACCATGTCTCGGTGGCAACCATGTCTTATGCAAATAGCTGAAGGCGCGGGTGGGCAGAGGCAAGTGAACCACTGTAAGCGATAATATTCATGGGGAATTAATGTAATAATAATATTTTGTGTTTACGCTTCCGTACTAATATTATAAATGCGAAAGTATGTCTGTCTGTCACCCAGATTAGAGATCCCTAGACCGATTTTGCTCAAAAGGTAAGGAAGAGTACCGGCGATGGACATAGGATGCTTTTTATCCCAGAAAATGTACGGTTCCCACGTGATCAATTAATTTTTGCTCAACGGAGTTGCGGGCGTTATCTGGTGTTATGATATTTCAGAAATATCGCGCGAAAACTAAGCCCCAACTTATAGGTAATAAAGAGCGAGTAATAGAGTAAGTGACTTACAACTTACAGCACCTCCCTCTTTTCCCACACTGTCTGTACGTACAATCGCATTGTGCACACCACCAGCACACACGCAACAGGTAGAAAATTAATGCAATTTTCCTCACAATACTGAATAAATGCTAAAAAGAGTAAATAAACACAATACAAGATGAAACTAGACGTGTTTCGCTTTTTATCGCGATATATCGCCGAAACCATATTAATTATATCATCGCATTCAGTGCGTCCACTGCTTTATTGCTAAGTAAGTTTTGAGGAGCTTATTGACGCCGAAAAAGGAAGATATCAACAGAGCCTGTTACTAAGGCATACAAATGTATAATGGTGGAAATTAAAAGAGAGCCAGTTGACGGACCTACGTCACTTGGTCGGAACATGTCGATTCCGTGTAAGCCGTGATCTGTCGGCTGAGTTTGACATAACCCGACAAAATTATTTAGATCCACGACTTATTCTATTTACTGCTTAATAAATGAACTAAATGTTGCCGCAACTGCGCCCGCGTGAAAGTTGAAACTACAAATTATCCCGTTTTAACAACATTTTTTATTACTGTTCAGCTCAGTCGTATCGTGATGTTATAGCCTTCCCCGATAAATGGACAAACCAACACAAAAATAATTTTTCAATTCCTGCCAGTAGTTACTGGGATTAGAGCGTTCAAACAAACAAACTCTTCAACTTTATTATTATCAGTAAAGCTGCTTAGCAATAATTTAATTTAGATATGATTTACACAAAAATATAAATATATAAGTTACGTTGAAATTGCTTTTCCTCATCCGCATCTGTCCTTATGTTCCTCTAGCTCCGTAGTTTTATTATGAATTAAAAAAAAAAATGGGTCTTTCAAGCCTTTTAAAAATGGTACAAAATTCACAGTAGCGGAGTTTGGGTCTTGGCTGGTCTTGGGTTCGACGCACGCCATTTAATATAGGAGCGACCGGGCGATTTTTTTCGTGAAGTTGTGGGGAGTTGAAGAGTTCAGGGCGCTGGGAGGGCTACTGCCGACCCTGAGAATGCACAAGGATGGTTTCTGATCAGCAACAACATCCTCTACGCCTGTCTGCCTCAGGCCTCTACGCCTTCAATGGCGGCGAAAACATTACTGACAGAGCAATAAATGAAAAATTATTTCGGCCTGACTGGTCTTACGCTAACGTCACGCGCACTGTCAGCGCTGATGGTCCGAGATGTATGGAAACTCTACGTAGCGTTTTTGGATAACGCGTCTGCTGTCTGCAGCCTCTTCGCTGACAGTTCATACATTTCGCTGTTACATTATTAATAGAGGGGAGATATGTAATTCTGTATGTTCGTTGCGATTAATCTCAAAAAGTACTGACCCGATTTCAGACGAAGCCGTATCGTATCTAGAAAATCGGTCAAATGCGAGTCAAACTCACGTACTAAAGGCTCCGTATACAGGTAGGACAATATAGGATACTTTTTATAGCGATTAAAAGCTCCCGTGGGATAAATCATGTCCGCACGGACGAAACTGCGGGAACATAGGCTATTAATTAAAGTTATAATGATTTTAGACAATCAATGTAGGGGTGGTGGACAGGCAAGGCCGTTCGTCCCGACATCAGAAATATGGGACGACTTTTAATTATAGCTGAATATTCATAGTGGCGCCGACCCGGCCCAATGTGTACATGGTGGTATAGCAGTGGCGTCGCGGGGGGGGGGGGGCCGAGGGGGGGGCCATAGGGAGGCGCTGTGTAGGAGGTCAAATTGCACATAC
>JAOTAV010000031.1:1854995-1893453 GCA_026546445.1 Cyclargus thomasi | reverse complement strand
ACGCGACTTCCAATCTAGTTATAAGGTAAGATTATTAGCTAAAAGACTTATTCAAAAAGCGTTTTAGGGCCTCGTGACATGACAAAGCCACAAGGCACAGTAGTAGTCTGCTAGTAGTTTTCCGACAGCTGGTCAGGGCGGTTCCCCTTCCAATTCGCTTTTGTTCTGTTTGTCACAAAACCTGCTAGACCTTGGCACCTTTCACTCCAAATAATTGTCTTAGTAGGGCGAGAAAAAAAAAATCGCGCCTTCGGGTCTCGATTGGTCGTTTTGCTTTATGGTCATTTTGAATTATAGTTTATGTTTTTTTTAAGATAGGACGAAAAAACATTATATGGGACGAACTAGGACGAAAAAAAAACCTTTTCTTTAAACGTCCTAGGTGGCGAATATGTAATTAATTCAGTGATGTTTTAGTTCGTGAGGTTCTTATTTCGAATTGTAGGTTCCCAAAATATTCGTATAGTTACGCAATTTTCGAATTCCATGCGAGTGAAACCGCGGTAAAAAGGTGGTCTTCAATAATTTTATTGTGTCAGAAGAATATGAATATAGAAAGAAATCTGCAAAAACATATTATGCAATTTACAAGTTTCTTAGTCATATAGATATTTACATTATAAAACAATATCATTTTTAAAGTATATAAAAAACTTGTAATTAAAAATTATAATATTTTCTTTTAACATTATTATGGTAAGCCAAAATCAATAAGTTGTATTCGCAACATTTCCTCCTCAACACAGGCTACGCCTAGTTTGGAGGACTGTAATGTCCAAACCTGCATCTGCTTATTATGAAAATAAAGTTTTTAATTTTTTAATTTAAATTTAAATAACATTATTTTTTTAAAATTCTGTGTCTGTGTTCTGTGGCTTTCCAAACCCCTGACCTAATCTCCAAGTCGTTATTTGCCAAGGTGACCTATAATCTGCTATTCCGCGTCGTTTTATCAAAATCGGCACAGATCGATATAGCACTTTTGTTTAAGTGTTTGTTTGCATGTCTTATCTCGCGAGATATGACCGCAACAAGGCTGCTACATAGTGACAGTTTTTTTTATAATTTTTCCACATATATGTGTTACGTGGTATCACATTATCTTTAAAGAGAAGATGATCTATATTTTCTAATAGATTCTTTTCTTACATCATTCTTACTAAATTACTAGTACACTACACTTATATACACACACACTTTTCACGTATCCCTTGACTACCTTAAACTTTATAAATTATCCCGTTTTTACAACATTTTTCGATTACTGCTCGGCTCCTATTAGTCGTAGCGTGATGTTATATAACGTATAACCTTCCTCGATTTGTGGACTAACCAACACAAAAGGAATGTTTCAATTGCGACCAGTAGTTCCTGAGATAAGCGCTTTCATACAAATAAATAAACAAACTGTTCAGTTTTATATTATTAGTATAGATTAACTGTCCGCTCCACACGCTACGATACTGACGCAGTGGGCGCGCAGCTTTAAGTTTGGACTCTTTGGTACAATCAGGGAAGCTGAAATAGAACCAGATTGCGGACCTTAGTAAATTGGTCGCATTATGTCAAACCCAACCGACAAATCACGACTAACATGGAAAAAAATATTCCGACCGAATGGCTTAGGTCCGTCACCTTTTTTTTTTTCAATTTCCCAACACACCAATTTATGATTGATCACTCCACCACTCCGATTATAAAACGAACCACAAAACCTTCCAACGAGGGTTGTTTCAAGGTTTAAACATTCAAAACTACGGAAAAGTCCTTGGTACCTTAACCCAATAAGGGTTTCGCAATTTTCCCGCCCTTGGAAGGACATCAGCTGGCAAAATTTCCAAGCGTTGTTTACCGCGCTATCTCTTATCAGCTTATCGGCGCAATGCAAAGTCACGGCCGCCCGTGGGCGACCGTTTTCGGCGCGCTTGCATCACGTTTTCACAACTAGTTTTAAATGCGTCTTTTCGTTTGCTTATTTCTCGTGTTATGCTAATTAGATTCAGTTCCTATTTAAAGCATTTCGTATTTTAATCCAGACTTAAAAATATATTTTTACTATAGAAAAAATTTATTCATATCAATTTGACGGACCCACGTGATTTGGTCGGTATATGTTAATTTCATGTAATTAGTGATCTGTCGACTGGGCTTGATAATGCGACCAACTTAGACCATAGGCTCTGTATCAACTTCCCATTGGTACATAGGAAACTCGTGGTTTGCTAGCACCAAATAATTGTCCGATGTGATGTTAGAAAACCCATTTACTAACTGTTTTGATTAGTATCAATCAATCATTTTTTTTAATTAAAAAAAAAGGCTTTTCGCCCATATCCTTTGTTTGTAATTCTTATGTTAGGTTTTTTGTACCTAGGATCTCATACAAACTTCTTATTCAACTTATATAACATTATTGTTAATGTCGGTCCATCACGCTTCTGACTTTTATGTATATAATAATTAAGTATACATAATATATTATATGTGTAAATTTTTATACCAATTACATATATAAATATGATTATTATTTTTAAATATATTATTCTATGTTATTGTATATTGTTTGTTTTTTTTTTAATTATTTTTTTTGTATTGTCTACCTTCGGAGACTACGAACTCGCTATCAATCAATCATTTATAGTGTTTTTAGTGATATTGTAGTGATGATGCTTATAACCTTCACACTAACATCAATCTCTTAGAACCCTTTGAAAGGATCAAAATAAACGTAATCCGATACCGAGTTTCGGAGGGACCTTGGGAGCTGACATTTCCAAACTAGAAATTGGACCACTTCGAGTGGCGGCTTTGTTTCACATAATGTACTCGATAAAAGCCACTACAGGTTTCTGAGGACTTAACTTGTACCCGACCGGGGAAAAATATATTGGGACAATGTCGACTGTAATTAATAATATATTTGAGGCCGACAATGTCCTTGTAACTCTGTAAGTGTCATATGGGCGACAGTGGTAGCTTTCCATCAGGTGACACGTTTGCTCGCTTGCCTAAATTTATAAGAATATTATAGAAACGGTATTGTTTTTAAATTACCGCTGGAAAACTGATGCATACGAATCGGTGATTTCCCACGGTTAAGGGTCTGTATAAATATATTCAATACTAGCTTTTGCCGGCGACCTTGCTCGTAGAATTGGAATAAAAATATTTTGGAAATACAATGTTTTTTAAGACCGTAAGTAGCCTCCTTTCGTCTAAAAATCAATTCGATATGTTGCGTCGTTGCGTGAAGGAAGACAAACGAAACAAACTGACACACTTTCCCATTTATAACATTAGTATGGATTATAAGTGATAAAATAAAACAATGGAAACGAACAGGATACGAAATCCCTGTACTTTTAGAGAAAAAAATCGGCTAAGGGCGAGTTGCACTCGCGTATAAAGAGTTCCATACCAGTTAAAAACAAAAAATTGAGGAAACATAGTTAGTAGAGAGAAAAATATAAAAAAATCATGTGTATTGTTTGAAAGCCCTTAAATATTTAATGTATTTTATTTTTAGTGTTTTTTGTTATAGTGGCCAAAGGCATACATAATCTGTGAACTTTCAACTCTCCAGCTATTGCCGTTCTTGAGAAGGCTCACATACAGGAGACAGACAGACAGACATCGTAGTTTTAGTAATAGAATCCCGTTTTTAACCTTTTGGGTACGGAACCCTAAAAAGTTTGTAGCAACAGACGATCAATATCAATGAGAAGACGAAGTCGCCGGGACTGGTACCGGATTAGAACCAGCTCAAAATATTCAAACAAAAAGATATTTGAGACGATTTCTCGTAACGATATTACACCCGTGTTGCATACTAAATAGCACTGGAATTTATGTTTCGCGTTTTCAATGAAAATATTGCTATATTAAATAGAAAGAGCTCTGAGAATTTTTATATTTTACAAATCGTTTTCATCTAACCTGAGATTTTAGATAATATTTTAGGAAAAAAACTAAACTATTTTAGGAAAAAAGTCACTGGTATTTCAGTCGTCACTTAGGTCAAGTTAATTTTTTTTTTTGCCGAACTCATTTCTAGAACTCTACTTCAGAAGACTAGGCTAACAATAAAAAATAACTAATTACCATGCCTACAGGCTAAATTTAGAATCGCTGATTCAAATTGAGCATGAAAAATTCTACGCACCTTGAAATGCCTCATAAAATTGACCACGGTAAGGCTTTAATTGCATTCTCTCATTACCATTCAAATTTGCCATTACGAGATATTTAACGGGTCAAGTGAGCAGTCGGGTTACCTGATGGAAAGCAACTGCCATTGCCCATCGACACTCGCGACATCTTAAGAGTCGCAAGTGCGTTGCCGGCCTTTATGAAGGAATTAGGGGGATTAGAGAAGTTGGGCCACCGGTAAACTCACTCACTGAACGAAACACAGCACAGCGCCGTTCGAGTCATCACTTCGGTCGAGCCGGTCCATTCGTGCCCAAGCATGGCTCGTCTACGGCGGAGTGTGTCTGTCTGTTACCTGTTCACGCCGAAATCAAACGAAAATAAACAATATACAATGGATACAATTTGAGTCCCGGGGAATGACATAGGATACTTTTTATCCCGGAAAAATGTACAGTTCCCGCGCGATAAACGAATTTTGGCGCTACGGAGTTTGTTTGTATGGACGCTCTTATCTCACAAACTAAAGGACCGATTGTTATGTAATTTGACAAAAGTATAGAATAGACCACGGAGAATGACATATGCTTAATTTTTTGCGCGGAAAATGTTCGATTCCGGCGCAATCGGTTACGCGGGTGGAGCCGGGCGGAGTCGGGTGGAATGTCCACAAAAAAAAGAAAAACAAAGCATGTTGACGGATATCGTGGACGGTATTACGCGTGATAGAAAAAACAGGGTCGAGACAATGCAAGGTCGCACCAGTACTGTAACGGTATTTAGAATATGACTAAAAGTGGTACATGATCTCATGGGACGATCCCACTAGTATGGTGCTGTATAATAAACTGCTGATTACTATATCTGAGACTCTTACATGGTATATTAGGGGGGTGTCCATAGCATACGTAAATTTTTAGTATGGTCATTTTAGTTCCGCAAGTGACCGCTAGAGGCGTTGCAAATTTTTTATTACTAAAAAATTACATACACGCTATTGAGTATCGACAAATACTATTGCTTCTAACCCATGGTAGAGCTAATGGGGGTCGACAATTATCAATGAACCGCACTAACTTTATTGAAATATTCAATTTGAAAAATACTTTTGATTTCCTTGACACACACGCTTATAGGCCGGCAACGCACCTGAAATTCTTTAAATGTTGCAAGTGTCTGTGTGTCTGTGTGGGCGACGGTAGTTACTTTCCATCAGGTCACCCGTTTCCTCGTTTGCCTCCTTATCTTATAACAAAGTACGTTACACACAGAACCCTCCACGGACTAGTTCAACTCGCACTTGGCCCATTTTTTACGTTGCTAAAATTGGACTCATTACTAATTTTACCTACTTTGAGTCAATCAAACGTCAAAATGTTTTGGATACGTTTTATCCCGTTTAAAAACTTCCGTTATCGCGTACGTAAACTCGCGGCTAAATTCTTGTCCCCGATATTAATATTAACATTTAACACTATGACTAACACAATTATTACAACCAGTGGCATAGCTAATACATGTAATACCGCAAGTAGAACTAATGCAGGTTAAGCACTTTCATTAAGTTCAATATCGCGAACCGGATCCGCGCCGGCCTCGTCAAGGACGCCTCTATCCGGCTGACCTTAATCGCGTGATTGTACTTAGTTCGGTAGCTTATTGTCTACTATATAATATACATACATCAAAGCAGTTCGGAGACCAAACGGTACTCGATTTATTAACAAGAAAGAACGAATCGACTTCCAAGAGGAAAACAATAAAAATAAACTTAAATTTATCTATAGATCCCCTCATCGTGTCGCCACTTTTGTAAACATTGTACAAAATCCGAGTTATACCTAATACAACAAAAAAAGAATTTCAAAAATCGGTCCCCAACGGTTGAGTTGTCATTGAACATACAAAATAAAAATATATATTGCCAAACGAAGAACATGTTCGTTTTTAGGAAGTCGGGTAACACGTTACGAATTAGCAAGCTTACTTAAACTTTGTTTCTGTTTTAGTGGGCGATTGGCCACACATTCTCACCACAGCAACTCCTGTGTCCAGGATTAACAGTGGTAACTAGCCACAAAAACCCTTCGATATGATCTTAGGGGTGCCCGAGGTAAATACCTCTGGGACGCAACGAAATTAATCAGAAGAAAGAGCGTGGATCTAAAAAAACTCGGAATAGAATTCGAATAGTGAAAGAATTTTTAAGATAATTAAAAAAAAAAGGTATCATGGACCTCCAGTTTTTGTAAAAAACTGTAATAACTACGAAACTAACCGGTCAAGTAACACTATAATCCCTAAGGAGGAATTCTTATTTCATGTTTTTATTCATTATATATTTTCTGTAAGCGGAGGGCTGATTTTCGAAACTCCGAATGTTTGGTCAAGGCCGTTGGCGCCTGCATTCCCCTTAATAATAGTTATTAGTCTTAAATGAGGTTTATTGCAACCGGAAATACTTTCACGATTAAATAAGTAACATAAAATATGTATATAAATAGTATGTTTGATACGGAAAACCTCTATCTTATCTAAATAAATTAAATTTTCATATTATTTCAAAAACATTAGTCAGCCTTTGTAGTATAAGATCTTTATAAGGCCCACCTGTGGTTTGTAAGGTGACTTTGTCTGTTTGTTGAGACTAAAAAAAAAGAAAAAAAATTGTCGCCGCCTCAGTTTTTAGAGTTCTATACCGAAAGGGTAAAAACGGGACCATATTACTAAAACTTCGATGTCTGCCCGTCTGTCCGTATTTTTACTTATGTTTGCTTTATGCTACGGGACCCTTTGTGCGCGAGTCCAACTCGTACGTGGCCGTATATGGGACCGTTTACGATGTTCTGGGTAAACATGTAAAATAGGAAAAATAATTGTTTATGTTCAAGAAAAAAAAGGAATGGGCTAATTTTGTATGAAAATTGAAAAGAGTTTTACTTTTCACGCTCACAGATTTTTTAAGTATGGATCCATAAAATATTTTAAAAAAACATGAACGAGCAGTAAATCGCCCAATGAAATACGACTACTGTTGGCCACAAACACCCGCAAAATAATTTATTATAGTTTTTTCAACCGCATTTTTTTTTCAAATCTAAAATCCTATCATAAGCCTATCACAATGTCCTAGATAAAGACGTGCTCAACCTTTTGTAATGGTTTTTATCGTTGTGAACAATTTCATACCAAGCCACAACAACACATGTTGTTGTTGTCAACACGATAAGTGTTGCAAGTATCGCTTTATATCTTATTGTGAAATTAACTGCGACAAAAATCATTCATTCACGCCCGCAGCTCCGTTGCGCCAAAATTCGTCTATCGCGCGTGAACTGTACATTTTTCCGGAATAAAAAGTCCCCTGCGTCCTTCTACGGGACTCAAAGTATCTCCATACTAAATTTCAGCAAAATTAAATCAGCGGTTTGGGTGTGAAGAGATAATAGAGGCTATTAGTTCTACACACCTCAGCATTTTTAACCGACTTCCAAAAACGAGGAGGTTATATGTACGGTTGTGGATATTTTTTTTTGTTTTTTTTTTTTTTTTTTTTTATGTATGTTCAACCATAGCTCCGCCGTTTGTGAACCGGCGTTGTCAAACATTTAAATTTAGACAAATCATGATGTGTTAGCTGGTACCGACTTTAAAATAATGAAGATTGTGTACGGAAATAGGCTGATGCCTCACCGAATTCTGAAACAGGCACGATTAAAGAATAAATTTTATTTAATACTTTTTAGTTTCTTTTGTACTATTTTAGTTCTTTCCTTTGGAAGCCGGTTTTAAATTTTTGTTATAAAATAATAATTAATATTAGAATGGAAGTATGGAAACTGTTACTAGAACACTAAGGAAAGACTTTGTAACCCCGGAAGGAGGAATGTACGAAATTCAGTACTTATGTTTAAATTATTTAACTACTGCTGCATTTAAATACTGAAATATGAAAATTGAATTAACATATTCAATTAACTTAATGGTAACATGTTATAATTTTATAATTAACAATAATTTTACACAATTTTCCTGTACTTAATCCATTTATTTATTATTATTTTCGACGACCTCTGTGGCTCAGTTGGTAAGCGCGTTGGTAGCTTGAGCTACGGCTTAAGCCGGGGGTAGTGGGTTCGAATTGCGCCGACGGAGCAAGTTTTTCAATGCTCCTGGGTCTTGGATGTCTATTATATATAGAATATGTGTATTGTATAATAAAAATCTTAAATATGTGTATAGTATAAAAGTATTAAATATACTTCCGTTGTCTGGCACCTGTAACACAAGTCCCTCGGGTACTTAGATATTGTTATTGTTGTTTCATTAAATAATGTATTATATTTTTCTGAAATCATAAGTAATTTCTTTTAAAAATGGAATAATAAAAAAGGGAAATGAACAAAGGAATTCGTCGTTTTCCTATGTGCAAAAAATGCTTGAAACTATAAAATCTTTAGTCTATAAATTACAACGAACACGCCGAAACAATATGATAATATCATGCATTATCATATAAAGCAGGTTCAAAAAGAGATCATAAATATTCCTATTTCGACCGCCGTTATACGTGAACATTCAAAGTAACCAACATACAAAAACATTTTAATGACCTCTGGTAAATTTGTGTGCAATAAACCTATGAATAATAAATACTAATATAATACTAGATGAAGTTTGCATCTCCGTTGCGCCAAAATGCGTTTATCGAATGGGAACCGATCATTGTTCCGGGATAAAAAGTATCCTATGTCCTTTCCCGCGACTCATTGTATCTCCATACCAAATTTCAGCAAAATCTGTTTCGTGGTTTGCGCTTGAAGAGGTAACAGACAGGAGAGGTAGAAATATTAGTATGAATTCCATAATTGAAGACATAAGTGGAAGAAACTGGTAAGTAACATTTAAAAATCTGCCGGATTTTTGGTTTAGGATCAGAAAAATGATTTGATATTTAAAAAATGTGGATTTCATGTGTAGCTAGCCGTACGTATTTCATTGTCTACATAGTGTATCTAACACTAGGTAGACAATGAAATAGGTACGTTACAAGTTTTGTTGCAATTTCGTGCGAAAAAATTGTATTTATTCGAAGGTTGTAAACTTTTAGTTACCCGCTTCCTCCACTTTTGTATTCAATTTATGTCGTAGGTTTCTCTTGTAGTTAAGTCAAAAAAGAGTACAAAAGTTTAAGTAACTTTTCGTATATTCTGATACTTTTCAAATTCGTTTCGGTAGAATTTTCGTTGTATGACAAATCAGAGGTAACTAAAAAAGAGGTAAAAAAAAGGAACGCTAAAAAAATATGTTTTATAAAAATATGTAATGTAGCATTCCATAGTGTAAGAAATTTTTGAACCTTCTGAGACCGTCACAAATAAACAACTATTTATTATATTGATATAGATTAAGCTAGGTTAATTTTAATTAAAAACTGTAACTAATTTTAGTGGTACTGTATTACCCTTGTCGAAACAACTTCCCAACCTTGGGGCGCCCCGTCGTTATGGGCGAAAATAATGTGAGTCGCAGAGTCAAGGTAAAAAATGTTTGTGAGCTCTGTTTAGGTAGTTATGTATGAATCTACACTCCATCCGCCGTAAGTTGCCACAGAATGTCAAAATCTGTATGAAATTCCGTACCGAGTTCTTTTGAACGGACAATAGCAAGATGTTTTGCAGATCGAGATTCAGTCGACACTAGGTTGGTTAATTTTATGTATGTACGATAAAAGTGAATTTTAATTTGTTTATGATATAATGTATAAAGTAAGTTTTACAATTTGAAGACTAATAAACCCTAACCTAAAACATATTATAGTAACTAAAGCTAAGCTTTAATATGTAGTAAGAGGTCTTACTGCTTCTACGATAATAATAAGCCAAAACTGAAAAACATAGTAAATATCACAGCTTTATTAATACAAATATCAAAATATTTGTATTAATAAAGCTAATTTCTAAAGCCTACAAATTGCGCCAATTTGCTTAACCGATTTTGCTATAAATTTGCCTGCAGTATTTATTTTATTCAAAACAGTGTTTTAAAATGCGCTACGTTTGGACGCGCGACCATTAATTTCTGAGCCGTTTAACATTTAAAAATGTTTGCCCGCAAACTGGACGGCAAGTTACTGGTTTAATTAATCTATGACTAATTGTCTGGCCTTTGAATAACATGAGTCTGTAATTTGGTGAGAATACTCTAGTGCAATTTGTATTCGCACAGTATGTCTCAGATGTCTCTGAAACATTGGCCAAAAGAGAGCCATGGACTGACTCAAATGGAAAAATCACGGCCTCACAGAAAAACTCTGGGAGAGCCACCTTCTGCACGAAAGGGCCGGCTCGACTGGAATGATGCCACGGAATCACAGAAAACTGGCGCAAAACAACGTTGTGCTGCGTTTCGTTCAGTGGGTGAGTTTACCGGTGGATAAACTTCCCTAATCCTATATTCCCTATCCTTATTCCTTTATAAAGGCCGTCGGCGTACTTGTAACTCTTGGGATGTCGCGAACGCACATGGGCGACGGCAGTTGCTTCCCATCGGGTAACCCGTCTGTTCGCTTGCCCCCTAAATATCATAAAAATGGGCCGTGAAACAACGCTTACTTTATGTTTTGATGATTAAGTAAGCTTACCACAAGCGCAAATTCCTACCTACTATTCCCCAATTTTTCTATTCCCTTTATAAAGTCTATTCGCGCTTAAAACTCCGATAACACACTTGCAACTCTTCCAATAATTCGGGTAGACATAGGCCACGTTAGTTGCTTTCCGTCATACGAGCAGTATGCTCGTTCATTTCGTAATTATAAAAAGAAATATATATGAAATAAAAAACAGAGTTTACGTATTATTGATGCAGGATCATCAGTACCTCGTACCACACACCTCCATTTTGGAATTCGTTTAAAAATGGGCATGATTTTTTAACCGACTTCCAAAAACGAGGAGGTTATATGTTCGGTTGTAGATATTTTTTAAATCGACCATAACGATGATGGTGATGACCCTAACCTTGATAATGATGATAACGACGATGCTAATTTGAATCAATTACATTTCGTATTACATTCCGCGCGTCTCGTGATGGTGGTTGCGCAAACGGCAGAAAGGTGAAGGCCGCTGGTTGCCGACACCTGCCGTTATTTGGGATGAGAGTAACCGTAATAACAATAAAATATAGTAAAATTTACCCCAACATTATCGATGAGTGGTAGACTACTGTGCACATTTTACGTAACTTGCCTTGCATAGTAAAACTCTGAAATGAACCACTACAGACAGATGGACAGACAGACGGACAGAAATACAGCGAAGTCTTAGTAACAGGGTTTTTACCCCTTCGGTAAGGATAATGTATAATATTCAGTGAGTTACTAGAACTTTGCTTGCTGATTGCATGCCTCAAAGTATGCTGTTGCAACTATAAAAGTAGCGATAAAAAGTTTTCACCTTCCTCGTATGACGACGTAATTTACGTATTAGGTATGCCTACGTCACGTGGTTAGCATTACGTTGTATACGTGTAATTAATGTCCTGTAATATAAAAAACTCAATGACGCATTGGATTTAAATGTGTATACTATTTAAAGCCCCGAATACGAAGACGCCGATCTAATTTTTGAACTGCGTAAGGCCGATCTGACTAGTCGGTCTAGCATGCGTACAATAATGTCTCCCTCTCTATAACTCTCTCTCTCGAGCGTCGAGAGGCAAATTCCTCGTTTCTAGACTATTATGCATTCGCTCAAGATTGGTGGTATGGTTCATTAGCCCTCTGTCAGATTTCTATACAAATCGCGATTGTCAACAACAAAGTTACAACACAACACTTTGTTGACAATCGCGTTTTGTATGGAAATGTCATTTTTTAACAGAGAGTTAATAAATTATACCGCCAATCTTGAGCGAATGCACAATATCATCTATCAAACCGTAGGCTACAAACTAAACTGTTCTTATAATGTCAAAATCTTGGCAAAACTCGATAAAAATGTGCTGTTATATAAGGCATTGTATACAAAAACGGCACAGATTAAAACAAATTATCTTGAATTTTGACGACAGATGTACGAGAAAAAAGTATAATTCATAAGTTAGGTTTAGAGAGATGAAGTAACAAATCATCAAAAATCGAGAAAATATGTAGACAACAGTTTCTCATCGCGCATGCTAGCCCGGCTGACTTAATTCACAAGGGAATGTCAGTTTGTCCGGTCAGTCCAATCGCACAATAAGTATATTCTTTACATAACAATTTCGTTTATTACGAAGTGTTATGATTGTTATGAATGATGGTGCGAATGCGCAATCTTGTAATTTACGTTTATATTCAATGTTACAATATACAAAAGATAATTTACCTGAAATTATCGTTTAAAAGTAACGCGCAAAAGGAAATTATCTGTTATTTACTCGTTTTAAACATTTTTCCATATACATAACAAGTTTTTTAGATTACGAGAAATGACCATTAAACGTTCGATTATTATTATAAACGACGAAGAAATATTCATTGAGCATAAATTTAAAAACGAAATCGGGTTGTGACGTCTGCGCCACTGTGCAAGTACGCTTTTCTACTAGCGGCGTGGCCGAATAGATTGGTAGCAAAATTCGCATCTACTACGGAAATAGTCTACTAGCAGTTTTAATCTGTACTAGTGGGTTCCCGCAACTTCGTTGCGCGAAAATTTGTATATTATAACAAAAAAAATTTTCGCTTTCAGCGCTGCTAGTTTTACAGTGATCTCAATATCCTGAAAGTTTTATCGCTTACCTTTTGTTACACCGTATATTCGTCAAATATTTTGCTAGTAAATCAAAAATTCGTAGGAATTGCTACAGAAAGTTCGTAGCGCTCCCTACGTCGAGTCCCTACGACGCTACGGCGTAGCACAGGATTCGTGACGTCATCTACTACGCAGCCTCTTCACTCCCATCTTCGGTTCTTTTTTCAAATTTTGCACGACTCCCGATTCTTTGTTGAGAAGTTTGCACGCTATCTAAACGCGTAGTGTAAACGATACGCAAAAGAATCAAATGGAGAGCGGGACGGCAATACGGATGCGGCGCGGGTGCGAGCGAGACGGGCGATAAGCAACAAGTCGCGGGGGCGGCGGCGGGGATGCGGGGGGGAAGTTATCGCGTGACGTCACGGCCCTTTCACTCGGCCGGTCGGGCGGCCGTCAGTCAGTCCGCGCGGCTCGGTCACGGCGCGAGCACGTTCGCGCTCACACACATACGCACGGGATATATCACGTAAACGGTCCAGCCGGTCTGTGACTCCCGAGTGCACCATGGGCGTGATCAAAGTGACTCCGGACTGCCTGTTTTCGGCCTGCGACATGCTCGACGACATGAGGGTGAGTGTCCCGTATCCCGCGTCCCACGCGTGGGCCGTCACGGGAGACATGCGGGGTTTTCGTGAAATTCCATCGCGTTGGCTTCTTACTCTGTGATAACGTTCCAATCCAGTTTGACGTACAATCAGGGAAGTTGAAACAGATACAGATCGTGGATCTAAGTAATTTGGTCGTTATCACGACTTACATGGAATTGACATATTCCGACCAAATGACTGACCTACCGTCAACTGGATCTCTTTCAATTTTTCCCATTTTACAAGTAAACAACTATTTATTCGAAGTAGTGCCTCAGTAATTATCATTACAAGTTATCTTTACAAGACCTTTCTTATAAAACTCGTTGCCACATTTAATCTATTTGTTTACAATTATTGCAATTCCGTTCTGAACTACGATTTATGTCGAATATAATTATATGTGATTGATTTTACTGTTGGTTCACGGTGGAAATTCATGTTCATAATTAAAGAAACCACAATTTTCTTGCACTTTTTCCACTATATTTAAATAATTCGAATACGATTTCCTCGCCGGCGCAACGACTTGTCGTTCCACGATAATTTTTTTCACTAAAAGAAAGTTAATACAATGCAACAGGTGGGTATCTAAAATTTTAATTGACATCAACTTCCGTTGCGGCGACATTTGCTAGTACGTACGAATTTGATTAGCCTGAGAATAGTTTGTTGTCATGATTGGCTTACTGTGAAAGCTGCAGCGCTGGAAGTGTTAAAAATTGCGATCTGTATGGGCTAACTCATATCGCGCTGGCCATACAAATCTCGAAAATGTTTTTCGTCTTTAGCGTTGCTACTTTCACAGTAAGCTCTATATCGTGGACACATACGATCCTTACAGTTTTATTACTTTTGTTACACCCTGTATACACATATTATTATGTGTGCAACAACGCCATTGGATATAATAGTTGTAACTTGTTAATTTATTCCTCGGAAAATTCAAACCTAGTTTCTTAATCTAGTATAGCAAGAGTGTCAGTTTTCAGAAGTTCAGAGTTCGGCTTCGTGAAGACAAAACCGGCTTTATTTGTAGCCCATGTCTATATTTAATAAAAAAGCCAAGACAATATTTAAAAAAGCGATGGGCATTGTGGTTGAGACCTTCGGTTCGCAGTCGAGGGGGTGCAGGCTCGAACCCCGGTGGAGGCATTTTCCGATCTCGAGTACATAATACGGAGTGATACCAAGGCCGCACAGAAAACGCACTTACGACTCTTCGGATGTCACGAGTGTCCATGGGCGACGGCAGTTGCTTTCCTTTAGGTAGCCCGTCTGCTCGCTCGCCCCCTAAAATATCATTAAAAAAAATGTTTTTCGGGTTCGTACCAACATAATCCTTAAGCACAGTGAATTTTGGAATTCTTAATAATACTGTCGTCGGGTTGTAACAGCTGAATATTCATTACAATCATATTTTACAAAAATACATATTCAGACTATTAAACACGTGTTACATCCTTGGTATATAAATACGTGTTTTATAATTCCAAGGTCAATAACTGATCGATTTCTCAAGTAGTCCACCTTTCACGCGCGTCTTCACGAATTTGTTTTTTTTTTCTTCCAAGGCCGTTGCGTCAATCTTTTATCGCGTTATCACAAAATAAATATTTTATTATGCCAGTGTAAGTATTCTGAATTGTATACCTACTTTTGATTAATGTGAATTCGTATGTTTATCAATACTTTCTGGTATGTTCTTGTATTTTGGGGACAAAAAATACAAAAGTACACGGAGATTCTAGCCATAACTTGGGGTGGCTCGTAGAAGTATTTATAAAGATGGTATTTTTCAATATTTTATTTACTTTGCCTAGATTTTTCTGTCCCTCTATTTATGCTAGAGCTGATTCTTATTGTCGGATCAAATTTTGACATTCTATATGAACCGATATTTGAGGATATTTTGTGCCGACTTTCGCTTTTTCAACCATAGTAACATAAAGCTTAATAAATTTAACGAAACTATAGAACTTAAAAAAATATCAGCCTCCTCGCAGTCGGGTAATAATAAAAGAAACTTACTGGTACCGTCGATAGCCATTAAAGCGAGTAAACCCGATTTAAAAAAACTGACTGACAGTTTCCAGTGGCAATATAATTTATAAGAGATCATCATAATATTGATGATGATGACGATCATGATGATGGTGAGTTATCACAGAATGGTGATGAGTGCAGCACGTTTGAAGTGGAACGATTTCTACCAGCAGTGAAACCGCGCGCGGAAGTGGTCACCTTATCAGACTCTAACCATACGTGACCATGTCACAGGTTTGAGGTTATGTCGGTTACTATCGGGCAAGTTGATTTATAACCACATCTAAGATAGTTGGAAGTGTCATGTCAAACGCAGCCAGAATTGTTGACATATCCTGATTCCGACCAAATGACGTAGATCTGTCAACTGACACTGTATCAATCTCTTCGATGGTCCATACCTCTTGTGCCTAGCCTCTTATAAATAAGTTTTTCTACATACGTTTGCATCGAATAGCATCTGAAACTATTGATTTTGATAACGTGCATAGTTGTAGAGTACTCGCCAGGACAGGGTACGAGAACCCCTTAGGGGAAATTTACGATTCCATCGGGATGTTGTTTTTACTTGTTGTAGGTAATTGATTAATTCGAACGATGTTTAATAAGCTGTCAGTTTAACATAATGTTATTCTTTTGTCGTAGGTGTTAGGTAATAATATGTGAATGCTAATTCGCGCTTTCCATTACACATATTTTTGGGTTTATGTCGCGACTCGGTCTGTTTAAAAGAAAAACCCGCAAAACCACGTCTCATCGCAACCTGATCTTCATAACTTAGATGTCGGTGCCAGTCCCAAAATTGTTATATTAGCTCATTAAATTTAGATTTATTTTTAATAGAGATTAAATTAGCTGGCTGACTTCAGAATTGCGAAAATTATGTCCAGAAATATTTGAGTTTAGCTAAATTCTAAAAAAAAGTTAGGAACCAATATTATTTAACACTTAAAATTTCCATGGAAGTAGTTCCCAACGCTTTGAGTTGGGACTGACGTTACTAGATTGCTTGTTTTGCCGGTGCCACTTTTTAGACGGAAACTGTGAATCTTTAGAATATTTGATTGAGGTATTTAATGTAATAAAAATTTTTGTGGACGTCTTCAGACGTAGCAAGTTTGACAATCCAATACCTTACTCTTCAAATAAATGCGAGAGATGTTTTCTGCCTGTTTGTTACCCCCTTACTTTCAAACCTCTGAACTGATTTTGGTGAAATTTGGTACGGAGACACCTTAAGTTACGGAAGATAAGGAAGGGTACTTTTTATCTTATAAAAATGTATGGTTTCCGCGCGGCAACCATCTTCTCATGTCATGGTCATGTGTTAGTTGTGAAATCATAATCACATTTATAAACTTCATTTACTTATCTGCATTATTTATTGTTTTATCGTTATTATCAAGGTAAATTGACTTTCTCTACTCAAGCACTTTACGTACTTTGAGTCAATTCAACAATTATTATCTTTTTATTTATGAAAAAGCGATTAACTTAATGTTACAATTTACAAAACAATTCGACCTAGTATTGAAGGTCAGGTCATTTCAGCGGTAGGGGGTGGTAATTTTAAACGCAGATATATCTTGACACATATAAATCTTGTGTTTGTCACTGAACACATAGTAGACGATTTCAACTTTTTTTTGAACCGGCAGGAAAACATCTGTCAGGTCCGCTATCTGCTAATATTCTTACAGGAACCTACCTATATATCATTAGCGAGTTTCTTACACCGGTTCTTCTCGCCGGGTTAGTTCCCGAACCGGTGGTAGGCGCCGTAGTCTCGACGTTCAAAAAGTGTACTTAAGGTACTTATTTTGAATAAAAAGATTTTGATTTGATTTGATTTGATTAGCCTCTTTTTATTATTTCTCTGTATTTCTTCGATCTACCTATAATATATTATTGACCGGGAGCACATTTAAAACACTCTAAGGGCTTGTTTCACAACTTACTGTTAAATTTTCTATTAAGCTATCCACGACTTTTTTGACAGATTCTCCATACAACATCTGTCAAAACAGATGAATATGATCTGTCAAATAAATAGACTATCTGTGAACTGGTAAATACAGTTTACACTAAATGTACAGTTTAAGGTAAAAGTGTATCGGATAAACAAAATCAGTTATTAAATCAGAATATAAAAACTACTTGAACCGAAATTAAAGAAATATTAGAAACGAAGCGATAACATTGTGTTAGAAAATATTATCAAGTGAATCGCGGTGATAACATCTATTCTTGTGCGGACGATCTATGAATCACACAACAAAACTTCACCACAATCTCACGTCATACAAAACTGCTATAAAACCGAAATGGCGTCAATGTTTTTTACCTAAAACTGTATGATAAGAGCTATTATACTTGTATAGTTATATCTTTAATGTAAAGTGATCTTTAGGAAATAATAACATTGGAGGTACATATACTGTACTAGCTGTTGCCCGCGACTTTATCCGCGTCATAACTTTCCTCTTGAATTTTTTTTTTTGCTTCAAACCTCACGGAACCCGAGACCTTTCCAACGAAAGCAAAACCATACGTTCTGGAGTTATATGGTCAGGTAGTAAAACCCAACTTATTTTGATATATTATGAAATAGTTGAATTTTGTCAAATAGAATTTTGCGCGCTAGTATAGACCCTCCTTTATTTTAAACCAGACAGCCACACTTTTACATCTATTAAACAAAAACCAAATCGATTGTGGTTGAGAATAAAAGTAGTAAACTACCTTATTCATTACGATGTTCAGATCAAGATTGGCAGTCCTTTTCCTGGAATATTGAGAACGTCACGCGTCAGAAAAGGACAGCCAACCTTAATTTAAATATTTTTATAAATAAGGGGGTTAGTTTAAATAACTTAAACAACGATTAAACTGACACAGTAAGACAAGCGAAGATTAAACGCCTGTTAATATCTGTTTGCTTTCGCTAACCCGACGTCTACTAACTCAAACTGAGACGGTCTTTAAACTTCTATACAAAGTTTGCGTATAAGGGGCTCCACCGTAAGTTTGAGGCTATAGTATTTGTACGATACTCGAAAGCGACTACGTAAATTTTTAGTATGGCAAAATTTTACAGCGCCTCTAGCGGTCACTTGTGGAACATTTAGTTTCGCATTTACGTAGTTAGGTATCGAGTAACGACAAATACTATTGCTTCAAACTCATGGAATAGCTGCAGCTATGACTGTAGTCATGGCGGGAAAATCAAAGACGTATTTCAGAAGTATTTTCATACAAACTTTGCCTGCATTTTATCCCTTTTCATTTAATATTAAAGTCCTTTCTTAACGGATGACCATAACATCTACCTGAGTGCTAAGTGCGAGCTAGGTGGCGCTGTACTAATCTCATATAAAATCTTAGTAAACGCGAAACGCGTTCACGGTCGAATGTTAAAAAAAATTGTCGCACTCTGAATGCCAAACGGACCGATTCATGTTATAGTTCATTGTGCCAGTTAGTCCTACCTAATAATTTTATCTTAATTTAAATAAATTGAAAGCGTGAGTATGTCACTGAACTCCTCAGGACTAGACCGATTTTGATTTTTTTTTCAAATTCAAGTGGATTGAGAATAATTGAGATACCTAAACTAGCCCGGCAGGACGTCCTGTTCGATCCGCTAGGATATTTAGATTGTATTGGAAATTATTTAACACGATGCGAGAGCATGATCTAGGGTACTTGGTTACGCTTGGATATTGTTGTCGATTGTAATTTATCTGGCACTAACATTACCCGGTCAAATGGCATTTTGGCATCAGTTCGAGCGCCAGCTACAGTCACATACTCATGAAATTTGGCGTCACCAAACGTACAATTTGTCACGTGAAAACGTTCCTTATTTAAAAGAGCTTATTTCTGGATCAAGTGACTGCTAAACGGTACGGTCTTTAAATAGTTTATCTAACAATGGTTTATGATATAGTCTTATTTAAATTGATTCCGTTTTTCAAAAACCCTAAAGTTGTAAACTTTTAAGAGTGTCTAAATATTTATTGTGATTGGCGTTGATTTCTCAGGACGTTTTTTTTTCTTTCAAATTAAGAATCCGAGCTAATAAACCACTGAAAGTTTTGAACTTTTAAAAGTACCTTAATGTTGTGATTAAAAAATGAAATTGTAAATCGAAAAAAAAAGATATGGGCATAACCCTATAGACGTCCTGAAATTTGTAATAAAAAAAAATAGTAATTGGTGAATATTCAATGTTTACCAAGTCTCGATGATTTGCGTTGATTTCTCAGAACATTTTTTCTTTCATAATTTCTTATTTGCGATTTTTCTTTGTGATTATGATAAATTATTTGTGATTAATTGTTACGCATTAATAAGATCTTACTTCTCTATTATATCAATTAGCATACTTTTTAAGAGTGCATTGTATTAAAATATTTTTGATTCTCCTTAAAATATCATAAGTTTGTTTTTGTAATTAGAGTATAAGTATGATTTTATACATAAAATAAATTATATATTTCCACGCCTTAGAGGCAGAAATTGTTAACTATAAAATAAAACTAAGATTATTGTAACCAATTTCATGGAAATTCAGAATAACTTACTTTAAATTAAGAATATGATCATTTAAAAAAAATGATTTACCGCAAATATTGCTGACGAAGCATTTGGCTACCTTTCGTATTCTTATGATTTCAAGCTGTTTAACATTGGCTCGTTCGACAATCTACCAATTTAAAGTGTTTGCTCGAATCACCAAGACAGAACTGCGAATTCCAGTGGTCTGGGCACGCGACGCGCTGCACGCCGGTTCCATCCGATAGAATCGCAGATTTATTCATGATCATGCATTTATTTAACGTTTTCTATAACGAGATCTCAAATTCATCGATTAAGAAAGTTGCAGTGGGGTTAAGTCTACCACAATGTCTGAATAACGAATGCTTCGTCTTAAGATAAGAGGCATACTTTGTTCTATTCTGCCGGTCCTGGCTTTTGAATCCAAACCATTGTCAATTCCCCTTATATACCTTTAAAATTTCATCGACATCGGACCAGTCGTTTAGGAAGAGTTCATTAACAAACACACATACAAAAGAATCATATATATTAAGCATTTCAGTGGTTCTGCGTTACTTTAACTAAGTCTATGTCCACCGAAAATAACACCAGTATGTTAATTCAGCAAAAAACAATTGCGTCGCTACTGGCATATTAAATGGCATATATTAAATGTCATAGGTGAAAGACGAATATATTTACTTTACCGGGTAAATACCTTGTAAACTAACATCACATTATGTCTCTGAAATGAATAAATCATTTTATAAGAACCTTTAACTTTCGTAAAGTTATCATTGTATTATGTAAATAAAATTTTGAAATTTTTTAGATGTTTAAAATCATTTATTTTAAACCCACGCCTTGCAGAGTAACAGACAACTTCTTTTATCGACACGTATTCTATTACTGTTCCTTAGATTCCCACAATGATTATTTTGTAAAGACATTAAATGTACAGACACTCCAATTTTACTGCTTTATTATATGTATATAGATCTATTATGTAGTAATAGATCTAGTATTATATAGTTTATCTATTAGTCTATAGCCAGATATAGTAAGTACACGGTACCTGCAAAAAGAATTTAAAACTCGCATGTCAAAAGCGGATTTAAAATCTAAATAAACACTTCAGTTTAAATCTAGCCGCAGTAAGCGCGACCTTGGCGCGTTATACAGGATGTTCGGCGGAATGCAGTATGTAGGTCATTTCGCAACACCCTGTACACTGTCTCGCCTCTCAGTGCTTTGTTCATGCACTGATGCACTCTCAAAGTAATAACTCCTGATATTTAATTGGTAAGAAGTTTGAATATGACGTGTATATTTAACAAAACATTTGCCATAGATATCAAAGGACATACAAGTTACAAAGAAACTTTTTGGCAAAAAATTGCTTAGCCAGTAACTTAAAAAAAAATTAATTGAATATTTTTTTTAAATTGATTTTTGGGCCAATGACTTATCTGTGTGTTGCTATTGTAAAAAAACAAATGACAGTAACCACAAGAACAATACAGTTTTATTGCAGTTCCGTACTACGGACTTTACCAATTAAATTAAATGTACAATTGATATGTAATTGCTTCCTTATTAAGACAATTTGTAAATAACGTAACTATTTACTTGTGGGCTGTTTTTGTTTTTTTTAATGGTATTTAGGGGGCAAACGAGCAGACGGGTTACCTGGTGGAAAGCAAACGCCGTCGCCTATGAACACTCGCGACATCCAAAGAGTCGCAAGTGTGTTTCCGGCCTTTATTAGGGAATAGGGATAGCGGATTAGGGAAATCGGGCCACCGGTAAACTTACACACTGGACGAAACACAGCACAACGCCGTTTCACGCCAGTTTTCTGCGAGTCCGTAGTATCCGGTCGAGTCGGCCCATTAGTGCTGAAGCATGGCTCTCCCACGGCAAATTATCAATTCTTTGCTTGGTCGTCACTTGTCTCAATACCTATAAAGATAAGACTAAAGAATTTTACATATAATATTGAGTATTTTTTTCATAAAAAAATAACACATCCATATAAAACTTGCTACTTTTATCACAGTAGCAAAGACTAGAAGTTTTCGATTGGCTCCATCTGCGTATAAACAATTTATAAGCTATCTTACATCTCGTAGTCTTCTAGATTTTTACCTTTTACCTGACCGAGCATAACACCTCTCTCGGTCGGAAGATCTTCCTTTGGCCACCACGACCCACCCACGACACGTTGTCCACCTCTAATGACAATTTTCCCCCAGCGCTTGATTTTGATTTAGTATCTTTTTATCAATAAAGATGTGAAATATTTAACGCAGACAATACAACGTAGACAAGTGACGTCCTCTCTCTAGGACGTTGTTAGTATGCGACCAACGCTTCAGCCTCAAGTTTTCCTGCCGAAGCCCTCGACTCCGCACGTAAAGGGTATTTTCGTTGTGAAACATACTCGATATCACGCGGTGCGATTACCAATAACACAATAGTTTTTATTAAGAAACTATTGTTGATCAGCAGGTCTGTGAGTAGGCTAGATCGGCTGGCCAGAGGTGAATCACACCTTAAAAGATTCCATGCTTAGAATAAGTCAGACAATTTCAAGCTACCAGCTTAATGATTATAAGTATTAAATAAGAATATGCGTAACTATAATTAGTAACTTTGTTATAAATATTATAGAAAATAATTTGTTTTAAAAGTAACTGTAAGATTTACTGTAACAGTTCTTTTAGTATATTTTTCGTCGCCTGAATAATGTAAAGTCTATTCATAAATATTTTTATCTGTAAAAAACGTGATATTCATATTTTAACTTATTGAAAAAAGGATTTAACTACCATATTAATAATATAAAAACCTAATTAAAGCGTGTCAAAATGTATTAAACAAAATATATTTTTCATGTCAGTAAACAATATTTTTTGTTGAAAATGCGTGCGAACGTGCGAACCATATTGCTTAAACTAATTTTATTTTTGCAGTACCTAGAAACAATCTACTAAAGTTTTTTATTTTATTTTTAGTATTTGTTAAACCCGCAATTCATTTCAGAAATATATTTTGAACGCCAACGTTTTGCTCAGTTTGTAAAATAAAAATTATCAAAATTATAATAATAATTAAATTCGTGAATAAATCTTATCTACATTACATGCTTAGTTACAAAAAAAAATCGAATAGCCTTGACACGACGGTCAAATGTTTAGGTTAGTGACACTTGCCTGTCACAATGAAATGTTACGTATTGTAATGTATTTAAATAAAACCATCGACCTCTAGTCTGAATAAAACCATAATATGAACTTCCAAAAATTATATTGTCTCGTAATTCTTTGTTATTATGTTAATTGTATCAGCTATCAAGCGAAAATCTGGTCAAAATCTGACTTTAATCTGGTCATCTATATAAATTATTAATGATACACGGAATGAAATGACATAGAGCATCACAATATGATTATTTTGAAGGACTAGAGCTTTACCAAGCCATACACTTTACAGCAACTGCTTTTAACAGATCATCTGTCATTGTATAGAGTTTTAGTCATAACAATGAGAGCAATGATGATCGTCAATCTTAAAGCCTATAAATATAAGGTGGTGCCCGGATTCTAAGGTTCTCCGACAGCAGTTTATCTTTTCACCGGCGTTATAACTCTAATCAATCAATCGACTATAGCGAAAATACTCAGAATCTGCAGTGCTATTCTGAAATTTCAAAAATTCCGCTTCTAATCTCTCTGCGAATCCCACATCACCTGTCGTGTCACATGAAGTTTTTTGATAGTCGAAAACATAGAAACGCTGGTGGATTGTACTAGGCTAAGTGAGAACATGGCAGGTGGGCATAAGTCACTTCAGACGTTTCTTTGTCAAGTCAAAAGTTCAGAAAATTTGGTCGTAAACTTTGTCGTAAACGTCGAAACGTCCGCAATCTGGTTTCCTTGTCCCGGCGCGTTGCCAACTGAGATGAAGGTCAAATTGTTTTGAATTCACAAACCTATTATTATTTTGTTTTCATTGACAAAGATGCGTAGTTTAAGTTTTCTACTTTTTGGGCCGAGAAATATTCTTGTTTTAAAGATATTTAATGTTTTAAAAAGGTCTGAATGTATATTCTAATCTAAATAAAATGTTTCATTCCATTTACGATAAAGCTCAAATTTTAAAAACCTCATCAACTATTATTTCTACCGCAGTTTCTGCCTTTCTGAGCTTAAACTGTAATATACACATTATTTGTAATACATAGACTAACAGTTTAACTGAGAATTTTAGAAAAAAATACAGTTCTTATATGGGGACTCCCGGGGACAAATGTCCCAGAATTTGTATGAAAATATGGTTTTGTCCCCTGTGACCACCGTCTTTATACATAGAAATGTTTTGATTTAGTATTTATTGAGTAAATTATCGGTTAATATTATATAATCTCATTGGCTATCGAATAAACTTATTTTAGCAATAAAAAATAATATGCTGATTGACTTTTTATATTCAAAAACTTCTTTAGGCTGTGGTGCCTTAACCTAGGAATCCATAAATATCCTTATGGAAAAGTAGCTTTAATTGAGTATCGTGGTTCATCATTTATTCAATGGAACAATGATGTAACTGTGTAATCAGGACTTTAATTAGGAAGTGGAAAGTGAAAAATACTTTGTACCTGCGCCTGCGCACGCCGAGGCCATGCTAAACACCGACCTCACGAAATCGAAAGTACACCGAATCTGGGCCGTAAGGAATCTACGGTCTATGGAGCGATTGCGCTATGCTTTGTATGCGGACGGAACTAGACGGATGTTACGCAAAATAAAGGGAATGAATGATGCGTAAACGGTGTAGGGAAACATCATGAAGAAATTGAAAATATTCGCGCTTTTACGTCACTCGTTGATCGTAGACACCCAATAAGTGGTAGTAGGTTAAAATTTTAACGGTTGGACTTTTATTTGGTCTTCTTTTTAAATCAAGACGATAAATTCGTTCTCCTTCCACTTTCTTAAAAATCACTTTTATTAGACACATTTAAAATGGAAGCCATTGTGATCCTAATATGTTTCTTAAACTGGTCTCAATGCCAAATTGATATCATTACGCTAATTTAGCAATAAAATTGCACAGACGTCGGTGCATCGAATTATCATCAATGACTGACCTTTCTCGTCAGCATACCAGACGCCGTCACGACTGACGCTAATGCGCTGATGAAATCGAAAGCATCGAGGTTGTACACTGAGGTTACCGTTACTTTGAACATTGGAACGCTTCAAGTAGGATTTTAGTAGTATGCAGAATTGCAGGTACTAGTAAAATCCTAACAAATGCTTAGGAGTGGAACATCCAGCGATTAATAATACAGATATAGAGCCCATAAATAAATAAATAAAAAATTTATTCGACTCACATACACATTACACTACATTGGGAAAAATTAAAAAAAAACGACAATAAAATAGACAAAAGTAAAAACAGGCAAAAACCAAACAAAATGATTAATCAGATACAGAGAAAAAAGAAAAATAATAATTTAGCATTAAAGTGTAATACATATATTTTACCTTTTAAATTGAATAGGATAATGTAGTGAGATGCGGGTGCTGCCGCGTAAAAGGACTTTAATGCTAACTTATTAAAAAGTAGAAAAAGACGCTGGTCACGTTTATAAAGTTTTTTGTAAAGTTGCTAGTACAGTGTTTTTTATAGATATTCGGCGGTGCAGATATTTTGAAAATCTTGCAATATAACATCCATAAAGCAACGTCTAATGTCAGTCAGCATTTAATGATATTGATTTACTATTGCATACGTAATCTGATGAAACCCTAGCACACGTTGCACCAAATCTATCATCATGACAGAGTGGACCTTGTGGTTTCGTGCAGCAGGTATTGTGCCCGTGACAACCTGACACGGAAAGTCCCATATGTCGTAACTTATACACTCATAGAACTGGTGCATCCAAATAAACTCGTAAATAAGTTTTGGGTAGTGATTGGATTATTAAAGCATAATATATAATGTTTTAGGCATTGACTGAAACTTGTCTTAGAAAAAATTATAAAGGGCCTGTTTTACCGCTTACTGTTAAAGTTTCTGTTAGGCTATCCACAACTTTTTTGACAGATTCTGCGTACAAAATCTGTCAAACAAAGTTGTATCTGTCGAATAAATAGACTATCTGTACGGGCCCTTAATAAATTTTTGTCACATGTATAATGGGGAAAATTGAAAGAGAGCCAGTTGACCGATCTACGTCATTTGGTCGGAATATATCAGTTCCATGTAAGTCGTAATCTGTCGGCTGGGTTTGACATAACCACATTGCGAATCTAAGTAAATAACTTACTTAGATTCGCAATCTGTTTCTGTTTCAAGTTTCAACTTCTCTGATTGTACGCAATTGAACGCTCTCCTGCCAATTGCAGGGTTGCCTGGAAGAGATCGCTCATAGCGATAAGGCCGCCCTTGTTATTTATATCAATTTTTATGATATTTAGGGGTAATCGATCAGACGGGTTACCTGATTAAAAGCATGTCTGCTGCCTATGGACACTTGCGACATCTGAAGAGTGGCAAGTGCGTTACCGGCCTTTTATGAGGGAATAGGGAATGGCAATGTGGTTAAGGGATTAGGGAAGTTGGGCCACCGGTAAACTTACTTACTGAACGAAGCACAGCATAACGCCGTTTCGCGTCAGTTTTCTGTGAGGCCGGTCTATTTATGCCGAAGCACGGCTCTTCCACGGCAATGGGTATTATGTACTTGAGATCGGAAAATGTCTCATTGGTTACACTGGGTTTGAACCTGCACCCACTCGAGTGCGAACCAAAGGTCTTATCCATTAGGTCACGGACGGACTCTTCTAAGTTAATGTATGTGCCCTTTATATGTTTTAAAATGTGTGCAATAAAGTGTTAAAGTGTCCGAGTATAATACTATTGTTTCATTCTAATTTGATTTTAGTTATATGATGAAACATAAGAATTTCATTAAAAAATATATTTATCAAGAACGTTATCAGCGGGAAATACACAAAAACATCGAAATTTCGACTGCGCATTTGCGAAATGTAAATAACAATAAAAATACACGAATCCTTATCTAAATTTAGATATCGCTATAAGCATATTGTACGATTTTTATAACATACTGGTTGACCCCGCAGACGTTGTCCTGCCGAGCTATTTTGTGAATCTAAACCATTCTCAGATCCCATTTAAGAGAAGTTCAGTGACATACACACTCACAGAAGAATTATGTATAATAAGATTACTTTGGATATTGAATGACCAAATTATTCAAAAGAATACGAAAACGTTTCGAATGCTTCTATCAGATTCTTATTTAAGGAAATGTTGAATAATTTTAGAAAAGTAGTTCAATGCGAAGAAACTCTAAAAATATCTGAGGACACAAAATAAGTAAATGTTATTCTAGTCACTTTTACTACAGAAAGCGTCCTTATAGAATAAATTAAACGGAGTACGTCAACAACTAGAATATTCAGAGAATTTGTATCGGGGCCTGTTGACGTGCCTTCGTGTGAGTTGCGAGATACACAAACGTAAACATGTTGAGTAAATAATGTTGTCATATCTAACATATTACAATAAATTATGTTTTTATGTAAACCTATACGTTTCGTGAACTTGAAAAGATTTAAATACCCTTTATCAAGGCTTTCGTAAATGGATTGATGCTGTAAATAACATATTATTTAATAGAGATATCGTTAAAATAATGTTTAAACTTAGATGTACAGATAATTTTCCGCTACACTAAACAACGTTGACTTACTCAACGCCAATTCGATCGGCAATCATTCAATTAATAAACTAGTACACTTCACAAAAGGACGAAGTACTCGAACCTTTTTTGCTACCCGCAAAAATACAAATCAGGTACTTTAAACAAACCTCAAATATCTGGAACGATTATACGCGGAAGGAAACATAAGGGAGTTACAGTTTACACTGAACGCTCTCTTGAACATGAATAAGGGTGTTTAATAACCGCGAACCCCAATCTGATATTTGTAATTTAGCTGGAGATAATGAACAAAGCAGCGAGACAAGTATGTAGGTTACAGCGGCGGCCTTTGCTCGAGAAATCTCGCAGCGAAGGTCTCCGCTTATCGGGCGAATAAAAACATCTAAATTGGACCGAAATATAACATGTTTGTTCAGTTGCTTGTGACGCTATTTACCTTTTGTTCGTTTAATTATTCATATTGATTGTTCATGGCTCCTGTTTGAAGAATGCACTACCGCATGAAAACATCATACGTCAAACTTTTAAATTTAAATAACAAAGTTGTTTTATCTATTATAGTTTATACGCCAATACTTCTTGGTAGATGAAATAATCCTAATCACAAAGTACCCCTGTAAGTTCTTACAAGAATTTCCTATCAAGTGACTTATACTGTCTTTACTTTTACTTATACTTATACTGTCCGAAAAAATATAATTTGGCTTCAATAACTATGTAGAGCTATGCTATGTATAACTATGTAGTTACCTACAACTAAACAAAATATAAATGATAAAGAAATAACTGATACATTGACTGAAATCGATCGTAATGTTTTTCGCGTGTCAAACGTAAGCCTGAACACGGATGCACAAGTGATTTATATCCAAACAACGCGATGGACACTCACTGCTGGTTCAACGACCCCACTCATGAAAGTGATGCCAGTAAAAAAGGACCAGATTATGTTCTCGCACACAACATAAAACTTTATGTTGCTGTCAATAATTCCAAAGATATCAAGAATATAAATAAAATAAATGTAGGTAAAGTGTAAGATGCAATTAATTATAAAAAAGAAAGCGAATAAGCATAAGAACACTTTGGACCATTAATGTTAGTTAAAATTGCTTATTTAGTTTGTATCTTAATTTGTAAAGAATGTTGTACTTTCAAAAAGCAGTCTCTTGTAATTATTTAACACAATATTCAAAGGATATAATTAGTTAAAAAATTAAACCATAACTTACATAAGAAATTATAGCCGAAGGTCCCGTTTCAACGTTTACAGAGTCTATTCACAACTTTATTTGACAGATATTTTATGGGGAATCTGTCAAAAAAGTTGTTGATACCCTAACAAAAACTTTTTCAGTAAGCGTTGAAACAGGCCCTAACACTACTAAAATCTTGAACTAGACGCGAACTAGAAGTAGATAATAATATACGCAATCTGAGTTAAAGGTGTAAAACTGTTGCACTAGGATTGGGAAATTTAGGTTTCATACAAACTGCGTAAGATGTTGTACGAATATGGATATCCGTGCGTTAGATGTAGTGATTCATTGCTGGAACATGCAGACAGGACGTCTAGTACCTTGTTAAGCCAATGATCTGATTAATCCAAATAGGCTCACATCGGAAGATTTTAATTAAAGATTAATGCGTTTCGATGTTGCAATTGAGCAAGTATTACAAGTTTTATAAAACTGTTATTTCTAAATGTACCGTATTGCTAATATTTAATCCACCTAATGTTTTAACTTTAACATGCTTTCTTTTCAGGCTTTTCTCTTGCAATCTCAAATCAGAATTATCAATTGCCATTGATACTGTAAATAAATAATAATATTTAAATAGATGCGTTGATACGACTAACGCACTCTAATTCAATAACTGTTATTTACTTAAACGACGAAAAATCTTAACTTTTCAATATCCTTTTAAGAAATAATTAATATCTCCAGCGTCCTACTTTATAATTAGAAGGGAGGCCTTATCCATAAGAAAACCGGACCAAGATGCAAGAATACGATAACTGCCTGTGATTAATCTTAAATTACATAAGCAAGGCATCGTATTGCGTAGCGACCTCTGCCATCGATTTAACTCGCAAGGAAAACGGTCCGACGAAACCAGCCCTGAAGGTCGCAGTGGTAATGACATTGTCACTTTTACATTTATCAGTCTCATTCAAATCGAATATTAATTTAATCGCAGCGTTGAATATTGATTATTCTGTTTTACTAACGTTGGTATTTTAATTATCATGCTTATGTTGTTACACTTATTACTTCAGTTTCTATTTAATTCCTCATTCTTTTTCTGATTTAATATTGTTTCGTTGTATGGCAATTTGTCTCGTTACCCCATTTGCTACTTTCTATTTCTAATAATAATTTTTTTTTACGTAAAAAATATTGTTTAAACAGATAATACCAATCGCTAAAGCTACGCTAAGCCATTTGTTGCAAGAACTAGGCCTCGTAAAATCGAATTAAATAAATATAAGCCGTCTGCATTGACCCAGTAAGATTAGTTCAACTTTTCCTGTGCGTATGCGACGATAACTCCACAAGGTTGAGAGAAATTGACATCTACAATTACGCCACAATAGAATTATCAATTGCCATTGATACTGTGAATAAATAATAATAAGTGGGACAGGATACAGCAATAATATCGGAACGCCCTGATCTCAATGTTAAATATTTAAATGGACGCGCTGATACGACTAGTGCTTGAGTGGATATTGTCTTTTGAATAAAATTTTCAAATTATTGCAAAGCACTAATTGTCATAGATAAAGAAAATATTGAAAGTTTTGCCGTAGGAACTAGGAGTGGATACGTTGAACTAAAATGGAATGCCTCTGATTGATTAGTTGCATATGATGGTTCCCGTGATACTTCCCACGTGATTCACCTCGTGAAAGTGAAACATTATCTATTACACAATACAAATCATTGAACTTGTGCCAAAATTCTCGGAGATGTTTTATTGACACTCTTGTTTAGTAATATGGAGTTCTTCCTAGTGTGTTCATTATTTCCATTTTGCTAAGCGTATGCGTATATTAAAAAGTAATGTTTTTTTATTACTTTCTTAAAGCGTTAACATTGGCAGTTATTCAAGCATTATAAGTTAATTTTCTTAACAAGTCCAGCGCATAAGGCATAATTTCATTAATAAATGCGCGACCTTGATTTGCGTAATGTTTTTATTAACTCTATGTCTTCAAGTGATTACGTCATGTCTTTTAAAATGGCATGTTTACGTACTTTAGCACAGAAAGAACTGTAAATTGTATTTTTGCATTTTATTAATCTACTTTTTTACTGAAACAATTTGTATTTCGAATGCAACACGAGATTCTAGAACAGTAACTTTTACCTAACGAGGCTCTTGCGACATTTTTTATTCTCTATCCCTCGCCATACTTACGTAATATAGAGTTCGTCTTTCATACACGGCGATGCTCATGTTATCATCTTGTTGTTACAGAGCGAATCGAGCTACACCTCTTCAGAAGAAGGTTGCGGCGGCGAGCGGCACGCGGTGCTCAGCTACGAGCAGGTGCGGCGGCTGAACGACGTGATGGATGAAGTGGTGGCCATCCCGGGGCGCGGCAACTTCCCAACACTGCACGTGCGCCTGCGTGAGCTGGTGGCCGGCGTCCGCGCGCGCCTCACCGCCGCGCAGGTCGACGGCGGCGCAGGTGTGGCCGTGCGCGACGTGCGTCTTAACGGCGGCGCCGCCTCACACGTGCTGGCTGACCGCCCGCAGCCCTACTCCGACATCGACCTCATCTTCACCGCCGACCTGCCCACCGCGCGCCACTGCGACCGCGTCAAGGCCGCCGTGCTCGGCCACCTGGCCACGCTGCTGCCACCCACCACGCCGCGCCGCCGCGCCACGCCCGCCGGCCTAAAGGAGGCCTACGTCTCCAAGATGGTGCGCGTCAACTCGGACGGGGACCGATGGTCGCTCATCTCGCTCGGTAACTCGCGGGGGCACAAATCCGTCGAGCTGAAGTTCGTGGACACGATGCGCCGCCAGTTCGAGTTCTCCGTGGACTCGTTCCAGATCGCTCTGGACTCGTTGCTCGCGTTCCACGAGTGCGCGCAGCTACCGATCGGCGAGAACTTCTACCCGACGGTGGTGGGCGAGTCCGTGTACGGCGACTTCGGCGAGGCGCTTCTGCACCTGTCAGAGAAGCTGATCGCCACGCGCCAGCCGGAGGAGATCCGGGGGGGTGGCCTTCTTAAGTACTGCGCGCTGCTGGCGAAGGGCTACCGACCTGCGCGGCCGGACAAGATCAAAATCCTCGAGCGCTACATGTGCTCGCGATTTTTCATAGACTTCCCGGAACTCGGGCAACAACGTGCCAAGCTGGAAGCGTACCTGCGGAATCACTTCGTGGGGCGCGAGGAAGAGGCATTAAAGCATAGGTGAGCATCTTGAGGTTGACTTCTCTATTAGGAGCATTATATTCATGCTTCCACATTCATGTTAACTTAGCCAGCGATTTTCTCAAAAAGATGTTTCAGTGTGCTTCTTAAAAAGTTCATGTTATATTTATGTGCAGTGATCGAGCCGAATTGTAACGTTGTTTCCCATTTGCAGGTACCTGACCCTGCTGCACGGCGTGGTGCGCGAGTCGACGGTGTGCCTGATGGGTCACGAGCGGCGGCAGACACTGGCGCTGATCGCGGGTCTGGCGTGCCGCGAGCTGTGCGCGCGTGCCGTGCTGGTGCCACTGCTGCCGCCTCCGTACGTGGTGTGCGTGTGCGCGTGCGCCGCGTGCTGCCCGCAACCACCGCCCCTCCCGCCCCCCGCCTGCGATTGCTGCCCGCCGCCGCCCCCCGTCTGCCCCGCGTGACCCTGCCCCCTCTTCTCATGAATTTAGTGCCAAATGTATATAGTGTAGCGCCGCGCGGCCGACGTCGATCGGATTCTCGTCAATTGGGGAGCGACTCGCCCGTCGGGCTCCGTCGGGACGGTGAATAATTTCTAGTCGTACTCCTTTCGTGTTGATGCGTTAATATGTCAGCAGTACGAAAATTATTTTCGCGGCCCGACGGACGCGGCGGTGTCTGTCGGCCTATAAAAAGACTAGTTAGTTATTTTAAAGCTTCGGGCGTGTAGGTCGTCCCCGCGCCGGAGCGGCGTCTCCCGCGAGGACCGTCCCGACGAGCGATGTCAACCGTCTCCGTGCTGTAAAATAAATCCACGTTCGTTCACTTTTTGACTCCGTCGAGTCGCATTCAAATATGGCATTATATCTATCGTAAGATTCGAAATATATTTGTATCGGTTTAAAAAACGGTCAGACGTTTCCGTTCCTCTATGAAACTGTAAACATATTTTATAATATTGTTGTTGCTCCGAGAGATGATCGTATCTGTACTGACGGTCGCCCGGGTGTCGTCCGCGGCTCGCGGAAGTTAAAATAAAATATAAATAAAAAAAAAATATTTAAAAAATCAAAAAAATAGGGAACGCGCACGACACCGGGGCTAACGTTTACATAAAACACCATATTATGGTAAAATATTTTAGGAACATTTACAAGTAGCGAAGTCATATATTAACAGAGTACTTAGAACTTCTCGTAGTCTTCTCATTACGTCGGTAGATTTATGGCAAATTGTGATTTAATTGTTGTAGATTATTATAATGTTATCGACGATACTTACATAAAATTATCTAGATAAATTCAATAGAATTATATAATATTGTTGTATTTTAATGATATATTGTAGTTATACGAATGAGTGTCAACTGTGTCCGGCCATCTCGTGTATGTTTTGCCAACGCGTATTATTAACGTATACAATGAACTAGATTCACCCTTAGTCGATACGATGTTGAACTACGAAGTACAAGTAATTACCCCCTTCTTTCCCCTCTTCAGTCGTCGGAACGATCTGGCAGCTCCTATCGAACCAAAATTTAAGATCTCATTTTTTTTAGTTTGCAAAATTTTCTCAAAAAATCTTCTTCAAATTGTTGCTAGCATAGGACGATTCGCCCATTTTGTTATACTGTAAAATTGTTGCTTCACAAAGGTGATATTTTTGATGTCTTTACAAGACCTATGCGTCGTTTTGAATGGGCCGAACGAGTCTAGCTTTATTATTAGTACAGAACTGATAATAATGAAACAGAAATTATGTACGAACTAGAAATGAGCGACGCAGATTTAGCGAATTCACAAAATATCCGATTTTTATGTCTCATCACATTTTCATCTCGATATCGTGGTAGTAGAGTTTAATTATTAAAACGATTCGCAAGTATACGTAATATCTTGCGAGAGGAATTATGGTTTGTTGTGGCGTCATCAGTAGTTACAAGCAACAAAGTTATCTATTTCATTATTATCAGTAATGTGGATATTACCTACATCTACAAGTATCGTACTTATAGTTAATTGAAGTACATAATAGTGGGATATAATTATTACATTAATTAAGGAATGTAGTACCGCTTGACTGAGACAGGCGTTATCTTTCTGACAAGTTTTACAATCTATTTTGTCACTTTTCCAGACTTTGTTTTGCAAGAAGTATAAGCTATCTGGCTTCTATAACCTTAACGGAAAATACAAATGACTTAGGAAATCAAGGTTTGTTTCTTGTTTAAATCATACATTGTCTGTAGCTTGAACATGAAATAAATCGAAATTGAACAGAATAGAATCTGCATGTAGAATTGTTCGTAGACGACTGTTTAGATCAGATTAAAATTCATACATGTTTATTCTATTCCGTTTCCGTTTGTTAGCATTTATACCTTGCCTAGGGGGTCTTTATTATATCGGATGCGAAATCGTTTATATTTTGATATACTATTTGCAAAGTGAGTCGCCGCTACTGTGATTGTATTGCTATCTCTGTCTCACAACTACCTCCTCTCGACTATGAAGTCCGTTATACAATTTTAAATTTTGTAATTAATTTCTGATGTACTCGTAACTCGTCGTAGTCGGGCCGACGCGACGACGACAACGGTTTTACGAATTCAAGAATCAAAACGTATTTGGTCTCACTGTAATCGTCGAAGTGAGTTTTTTATGAACTTAATTTATATAATGGAATATTATATTTAGTGTAACGATTGTATACGGATGTCGGTCTAAGTCCTGTATCTTCCTGTATATACGCGGTCGCTTCCATGTAAACGGTCTAATTATATTTACAGAGACATTGCAGGTAGTTTAAGGTTTTTTTTTATATTCTGTAGTTACCATCAGTTTCAGCTAGCCTTACATTTATGTTTATTATAATCTTAATTCGCGAGGCGCTTGTGTGCTTTTTTTAATTATCTTCCCGTATCGGTCGATCTTTTGCAGTATTTAGTGTTTAGTTCGGAAATCACTTACGCTTAGTAAGTTAACGGAGCATGATCATTTTGAAAAAATCACAAGCGTCGGAAATGTGCGTTGATACTTAAATCGCTAAAGGCAAAAGAAATTCGACCAATACTTGATTAATACGTACCTACAAATGATGAAGACAAAACAGAAATGTTTCAGGATAACATTTCGACCGATATACTCGGTATAAATACAATAATTAGAGCAGACACTAATCTCAAACTAATTACTGATGTACGTCACAGTAAGCTCACGTGATAATCAGATTTAAGAAACACATGTAGGTACAAATGATCCTTGCTCGGATTACTGTTGCCTATTGTACTGGTCGACGGAAAATTTTAAACGATAATGAACATTGTTGATAGCAATTGCTATATTCCTTCCTTCCGTAATTTAAACACGTCCTTCCGTTACAACATATTCAAATGTTGTTACATTAATTTAAAGAAAATGTTCAAACAAGTATATGACGAACAATATTTGCATCGTTTTATCGCCGGCTTAGTCTTTCCTGTTTTTATACTTCATTTTTAGTATCAGTATAACATTGTCGTACACGATAATGCTTTTTAGAATTGACCCTATATCTATAATGTTCTTATCATTTAAATTTTCTGTCGACCGGTGAGGTAGCGTCGACGACGGTCGTCACTCGTCGGTTGTCGACGGTATCGTCAGTTATGGCACAGGCGACAATGTTCAATATGTGACGTCTACTGACGACTATCAATGGTAACTTCGACGAGGGTCTTCGCATGTCGGTCGTTGTCGTCTGTGTCGACCAGTGTCAACGCGGTGCCTGGGCCCGCTCATATGTTTACGCAGTGTCCAGGCCAGCCGACTCTCTAGATAAGGGGATGCTAGTATAAAGCCTTACTTTGTATAAGATTATTGAATAGTTTTTATCAAATATATTTACATTTATAGTTATTTTTTCTCTTCCGAGTTGCCTGTTTCGTGGGACATGCGTGCGAACGCTGTTGTTGGTCTAATGAACTATATATTTGTGAAGAGTTTTAAGCTATTGTAAATTTTACAGAAAATTAAATAAAAAAATGTTGTGAAAATAAATTATAAAAAGTGATAAACAGTGCTCCGGTGTTTTCTTTATTGCCTACCCAAAGTTATCTTTATAACGTTTCCTTTTATATAATTATTTTGAAAATTTAATCCAAAGTTTGTTCTTCTCGCGCTTTTTAGTTTTTGAATAAAATAGCTTAACAACATAAAATCTACGAAGTTAAGTAGATATTATGATCAATTAACTGCTATTAAATTAAAAAACGTTAAAAGAAAATAAATTGAACATTTAAGAAAGTCTATACAGAATTTTTTTAATCGGCACGTACAGATCAGAACACAATATTATTGATCAATCTTAGAGCAGCTTAAGAACCACCCACGACCATCTACCAGCTCCTGGAAAAGCAGACGAAACGTCTGTAATTAGAAGCACGCTCGACATAAAGTAAGTGTATGAAATATCGTATCTTAAAAATGGGTACATTGCAGAAGACAAAAAAACCTGATTATAATTATTTTTTTAGTAATCTTACAAAACTAGATATGAGGTTGTTTGATATAGTAGAGTAAATAGTTACCTATCAAATAACCTCATATCTAGTTTTGTACAATTACTAAAAAAAAATATAATCAATTTCTTTTGTTCAATGAAATGTAGCCATTTTTAAGATACGAGGTTAGAATAAAGATAGGAAGTACGGCATTGATACGATACTCTCTCTCAAGCGTATGCTTACGAGAGCTTCTTTAAGCCTTTAAAAAGACTAATTTATTAAACAGAAAAACTTTATAAAAATTGAAATTTAAAAAAGCTTTAAATCAATCTACTTAAACTGTTTAAGCTTAGAATACAATTAAACTTACAATTACTCTACTAACAGTAGCCTAAAAGTGGCATTTCGTCTCAGCAGCGTCTAGTTCATTGTATGTACGTGGCCCATTTCGTAGGGCGTTTAGATAGGGTGGAGGTTAGATAGGATGTAGTTTAGATAGTTTAGAGGGCGTTGGAATATTTCCCTATTTAGGAACTCATAAAAGCGTTGAATCACTAAATTCTGCCCCAGCATTGAAATACTTGGCTTATGGCGTAGCTTGCAATCTTGAACTTGGTGTTGGGATCCAATTTGTCCTGTTTGTTGCAGTAACCTATAATTTGCGGATTTCGGGGTCATTAGGAAAACTGAAATATTATTTTAGTTTCATATTATGTTGTGTGAAATAACCTTATATCAATAAATTTCCCCATTTGATGGGTAATTATTAAAGGCAATGTCTGGCAACACTGTCATTTTACGCTATTCAAACAAAATATTAAAAAATACAACTAATTCGATGTTAAAATTAGAAAAATATATGTTATATAAGCATAATATTAATAATTTACAAAAATAAATCTAGAAAAACTGTGATGCTAGCAAAACATATCGAAATTTTCTCTAACTTACGTATGAAAATAAATTCCGTCAATTTTCCTTCTGCTATCGCTATCACATGCAAAGATACTACATCGCACTATTGTTTTCACTTTCTGCACAAATACTGCTTATAAGAAAAATACGAAACATAAATTAAATTGTTATGTTATTACTTAAAACAATTAAAATTCTTAGGACTCAGCTGACCGATCCCGAAACGTCAAACTTTGTTTAGCATAATGCGTGCCTAACATTTCAAAAAAGTGGTCATATAATAAGGGACAACATTTTTTTTTTTTCTATTTTGTACTCAAGCAATACGTAATTAACTAACTCTGTCGTGTGCGAAAGAAAAGGAAATATACAACAGTCTATGGCTTCTCTGTCTATGATTGAAATGATTTAGTATAATGACTACACATTTCTGAACGCACGCGTAATATTTTTCAATCTTTTTTAAAAAATACACATAATATTATTTAATCATATTGGTCTTCTAGGTATAAACAAAGCACTAATCTAGGTATTACAGAACTTAAGCGACGGAAAAGTCACCAAGTGAAATTGATTAGATACAGTAATTGTATTATTGGAAATCCAGCTCATAATCGTGATCCTTTTTTAACCGACTTCCAAAAACGAGGAGGTTATTATGTTCGGCTGTCGATATTTTTTTTTTTATTTTTTTTTTTATGTATGTTCAACCATAGCTCCGCCGTTTGTGAACCGATTTTCAAAATTTTTGCTTTGTTGTATAG
>JAOTAV010000031.1:1834469-1854895 GCA_026546445.1 Cyclargus thomasi | reverse complement strand
CCGTCGGCGGGATTCGAACCCGCGACCCCCGGCGTGAGCTACCAAAGCTCAACCACTGCGCCACAGAGGTCGTCGTCGTCAGCATGGATACAGTTTGTCTGAATTGTTGTTTTGTTTTTGTCTAAAATTCATTTTTTTCTATTTTCAGATATAAGAAGAACCTGAAAGCGTTCTACATTGTTCACCCCACGTTTTGGACTAAAGTGAGTATAATACGTTTGATTTCTTTTTTATTTACGATTTAACTAACTTTTAATTTACGATTTAACTAACTTTTTATTTACGATTTAACTAACTTTTTATTTACGATTTAACTAATCTTTTTATTTACGATTTAACTGACTTGTTATTTACGATTCAACTAACTTTTTATTTACGATTTAAGTAACTTTTTATTTACGATTTAACTTTTTGTTGTTCCTAACTCTAAAATTGCATTACAAACTAGTTTCGTTATAGTCTTTACAACAATCTTTTTTCCAAACGTATATCCAAAGTTAAAATACAACTGGCAATAATGCTCAAACAAAACACAATTTACTATGTTGCTGCATGTTATTGATATATTATTATCAAATTGTCCTGTGCTAGTGTCGCGCTTTCAAACTAATTATTATACATTTTACCCGCAATAGCCAATGTGGTTAACACAGTCATTCTATGTCCAAAAAAAGGCGTTCTATACAATGCCTAGGCAATGTATAGAATGCTTAATATGCTTAGGCAATGTATGCCGAGGTATACTATAGAATGCCTTAATATACACATTGCCGGTAACAAATATACAATATCAAGTTATTGCTTCGGGGGGTCTACGTATTTCGTAGCACCTCCCCTACGGCGTAGCGGTGCTACGTATTTCGTAAACACACTTGGTCCATTGAAATGAGTTTCACAAGTTTTTGTTATTAATTAATCCAAAGCTTTTAGATTCACAAAGTTGCGTAAATCGTATGTGAATAATGGTCCCATTAGATATGGCTATAGTCGTGAAATTCTATATTATTGACAAATTTAGGGGAAGTCTTAGACACTAATGCCTGTTTTTCCAACCGACAAAATTAAAAAAAATCGGAGTGTTAAAAAAAAAATTTGAACGTCCTATCTACGGTGCACACTAAATCTCCTAAAGTTAAGTGTTCCCTAGTTGGCTAAGTGTTCTCCATCTCATTCGTAACATTTCCTCGTGTCAGATGATGACGTGGTGGTTCACGACGTTCATGGCGCCGGCGATCAAGGCGAAGGTTCACAATCTGCCCGGCGTGGAGTTCCTGTACGCCGCCATGCCGCGCGACCAGCTCGAGGTGCCCGCCTTCGTCACCGAGTACGACATGACGGTGAGTCACCAGCGACACCCGACATGGTGTGGCGTACTACTTATGCATACTGGTGTTTAGTCGCAGAGTTGGACGTATTCAAAATCAAAATCAAAAACTTTTTTATACAAAATAAGTACTTTAAGTACACTTTCTGAACGTCGAGACTACGGTGCCTGCCGGTTCGGGAACTAACCCGGCGAGAAGAACCGGCGTAAGAAACTCGCACGGGTCCACCTTTTACCAAAAAGATGGAAAATAAACAATATTATGTCATAAAACTAATTTAATAAACATTAATTGTTTTAAATACACACGTACGTTGTATGTCAATGTAAATATTACAATCTATTGTAACTTATATGCAATTTTTTATTGAAACACCAATGGTCGAAATAGGATTGTATGTTTATTTACTGATCTGAGCTATATTTAGATAAGGTTAAGGGTATTAGTGCGCGCGGGGATATCCTCGTTGAAGTTCTAACACCATGTAAGTCACATTTTGGCTGTTACGTCATTTTGATGCCGTTTTGCAGAAAATCGGAAAACGCATCGTATAAGTTAATCAGGAACACGTGTCAGCTAATAAAAAATCGTACAATTTTTAAATTGTAAAATCTATTAATATGATGATCTATACGAAATTCAATCAATCGTTTCGTTCTCCTGAAAAGTTGTCATTTTTGACTTACGTGTTGTTAGAATTTCAACTACGATATATCGACTCGAGAGCACGTATGTTACACGATACAACATTTGATATGAGATAGCACGATTATCACTATATGCATGTCCTTCCCGCGGTGACGATGTGATATATGACAGGGACAATATCGATACAAAACCGTATCAGTGCGTCTCTGTCTCAGTTGATATGACCACATGAGGTGGGATCGAGTAGTGCAAGTATAGCCACAGTGGTTCACTGTTCCAGGCATGCTGACCAGGCTGAGTTAGCAGCTGGGTAGTTGGGTGGTGGGTTGTGTTAATATGAAAGATTTCTCTAATTTTATTTCTTTGTTTCATAAAAACTGTATTTTTATATTAATGCAAATTTAAGACATTAAGCATCATTTATGTCTCTTGTAACTATTCTTATTCTGATTTCAGATAAACGGTCTACACTATTTCCAGCCCGACACGAGCAGCACGTAAGAGCCGACAGACAGGCGGACACGCAGACATACATACACGGAAAAACAAGTCGTCGATGAAGAAAATCCTGGGATATCTATATTTTTTTAAAACCTTATCAATATTGTCGTAGTCATATATCTTAAAGGCCTACGAAATATTCTTATCATAAAATTCGCATAAAAAAATATCCACAGCCGAACATATGACCTCCTCGTTTTCGGAAGTCGGTTAAATATTTTTAATAATGCATACATAAAATCGATGTCGTGTTTCCCAGTGGGTCTGTAATGTCGCGCGAGTATTGTAGTTGGCAGAAGTATAAACAGTTTAGTGGATTTTTTGTTAAAATAAAAACATTACTCCTATTAAATATAATATATGTATGTGTTAATCCGTATTGTGACATAAATGTATTTATTGTTTAAACCAAAATAATCATTTTGAATTAAGAATTTTAAAATCATAAAATCAGGGATGCTGATTTTATTCATCATTACAAGATGAAGTCAATACACCAACAATCATTTTAATTTTTTAGGTGTAATGAATCCACTAAACTATACGTTGTTAAATTTGTCGTTCGTAATGTAGTTTAAGGTGCATTTTTATATTTTATAAGTGTATGAATGGAATTTGAATAACAAAATATGTTAAAAAATTGCAATTGAAAACTATCTGTCGATCATTGATGATAGCAGTACGCTATTACTTACGCTTACGAACAAGTTGTAGCGTCATTGACCCTCTGTTAAAAGAAAATATTAGTTGCCTTTATGAATAAAAAAATAAGAGTATATTATTATGACAGTTTGATTAATTAAAAGCTAAATATAATATTGGTTTACGATATCATTTCCATTTCAGAAATAGGCCTTTTTTAATCTGTATATCACGTGACCCAAAACGCTGTCCGCCATGATGTGACGTCACTAAATCCAAAACAAACAATGGTGGCAGAGTAAAATGTTGTTCATATTTTTAAATTCTTTATTATTAAAATTATTAAAATCAGAAAGGGGCTTTTGAAATTAAAGATTGATGTTTAAATCCCCATTTTGAATTTAATGAATGTAATGAAAGGGGAAGTTAAAATAAAAGTAGTTGTTAGTTTTGCGATTAGTGACGTGACATCCAACCATGGGGGCATTTTCGCGGGTGCTTTGAATGCTATAGACGCCATACGATGCTTAAAAATGATGTAATTTGTAATGTAACGCAGCGTTGCGCATCGCTTTTAAGAAATAACGTATTGATCTAAGATAAAAAGACAAAACTATTGCAATATTTCCAAAAAAAAAAACAATAAGAGCCATCCTTGGGCACGAATAGACCGGCTCGACCGTAGTGATACCACGGCCTCACAGAAAACTGGCGTGAAACGGTGTTGTGCTGTGTTTCGTTCAGTGAGTGAGTTTACCGTTAGCTCAACTTCCCTAATCCCCCTATACCTATTTCCATTATAATATAAAGACAGGCAACGCACTTGAAACTCTTCGGATGTCGGAAGTGTCCATGGGCGACGACAGTTTCCATCAGGCAACCCGTCTGCTCGCTTGGCCCCTAATATCATTTTAATATATTAGGGGCCAAGCGAGCAGAATAAATTTCCAAGAAAATAAATTTCTAAGCAGCTTCAGAAGCTATTTCGAATTTGAGAAAAATGAATTTACCTTTAAATTGTATGTTGAAGTGAATGATTGTATGTGTGAGACGGCAAAGCCTAGTTATGTGTGTATTGTGATTGAAATATTATCAAATTATATCACTCAACTGTCATAGTAACATCATAGTCGTGTCATCGTAGGAGAGGAATTATGCGCGGTTTCGCCGGTGCCACTTTTCAGACGGCAACTGTGAATCTTCATAATATTAGTCAGCAACAAATTAATGTTTTCATAACACGTGTTCATATATTGACCACAGTTTACAATCGAAGATAGGAATTTATGTTAAAAATGTCTTACAGTAATAAATCACTGATGTACCCTCGAGAAAATTGATTTCTAGCCAGCTGACGGACAGTTGTTCGGTCAGAATATGTCAATTCCATGGTCGCGATCGGAGGTCCGCATTCTGACAATGAATCAGCTTCCGTGACAGTACATAATAAATTCCGTTTTAAATTGAACCTGGGATTAGGGTATAGTCTAAAAAAAATCTGTGTATACAAAATATCCCAGATTTAGTAACGTTGTAGGCCCAATCCGCTACGAATTCATTTCTATGCGAAAGGTTAAAAATTCTTTTGAATTTCATTACTGATTCCATTTTTTATGCCGAACCTTCTTAGTAATAGGGGTTCTACACGGCGGGAACAAACATTCCGCCCAATCTCTTCAATCTTAATGAATAGATGATAAGATTGAATCAATTCAATCTTACCATGAACTAAGGGTGCAATTTGGAGTGCATCTAGGTCGTGTTGGACAAACGGTTTGTGAAACACTACCATTTACAACATTAATATCTAAAATGCACCTTCAGTTTATGGCGTAAGATTGACAATGCATGCGTGATGTTTGCTCACGCCGTGTAGAACCCCCTTAATTCATCAAGCATTCGATTGCTTAGTAAAATACTCATTGTTAAAAAATCCAGTTATTACAGTCTTAACTTTCGATATTTGTAATTTTGCAATAACAATGTAAATTGTAGTATTTGGATGTGTATTGTGTGTAAAATTATATTTCAGTGATTATTTACACTATATTATAAAATCACCTTAAAATGTATTCGCCTTTATTTAGATATAACTTTTAAGTTAATTTTATAAGTAACAAAAAAATATAAATTCCAGTTGAAAAAATATGTTTTTCTTCCGATTGTTTTTTTTTTTGTGAAATAAAAGCCAACAGAAAATGCACTGCCAATTTAATGGGTAGTTGTTTAAAAAATCTACCAACTCGAGAGAGAGAAAAAGTAAATTTATGTATAGCTATCTCTTTCACCCACAAACTATAATCTTGGTGTCTCGTTGCTACTTATCTTGTAAGCGTGGTTTATAACTACCATATAGCTGAACAAATATCTATTTATTCTATGATTGCCTTGTAATGTATGGTCTTCTACTCTTTGCAATATTCCATTCTCTGATGGTAATAATTTTTTTAAGTAGATGGTTAAAGTTACGTGCTTCAAAAAGCACTAAATCTCGATATCTATAATGAGAAAATGTATTTAACAAATTTTAAGAGAGTTGAAATTTGCTAAAATACATATTGTCATTATCAGAATATTTTTGATGTCTGTTGTAGTCAGTATGCCATGTAAATAGGCAGATAAAATACAGAACTTGTTTGGAATTTTTTTAATCGGCGCAGAAGAAGATATTTTAATCGCTATTATAACAGTGTTAAAGATATTTTTATAACATATCTAAATCCTATATGTGCCACCGTATTATATACTTAGATAGAATATATGTTTGTAATGCAAGTTTGTATATTAGCGATTTAATATTTTGTGAAAAAAAAAAGCAATGTTTCAATAAATTTTAAATATTTTGTAAGTGATTCAATATACATTATTGGATAGTATAAATAGTTCACAATTATATTATTACAGTCAGAATTCCAGGCATCTTATTTCAAAGAAACTCTATTTAACCAGTTGCTAAGTTTAATATCTGTGTGTTATATAATATTGTTATACATTTATTTAAAATTCCATATATAGTGTCTGCCAAGTTGTTTATATAATGCTGAAAATACTTATTAAAAACATTGCTGATACAACTTTTTAAAGTCCATAATCTATTTTATGGCTTTAAAAAATTGTTGTCGATTTTTAAAGATTTTGACTAGACTTAGCGTACTGTGAATAAGTATTGTATACTATAATATAAGTCTGTCATATACTTAGGTTGTTAAAATTTATGTCAGGTGTAAAAATGTAAGCACGCGTTTTGAAAGCAAAGTACTTACAAGTTTTGTGTTAAAAATTTTACCACGGACTTGATCAGTTACAAATCTCTCTTACATATATGTTTTGATATATTTCAGTTACTGCATTTTTACACCTGACCGCATTTAGATAGTAGACAGAGAAGTATTTGAAAATGTGTTGTGTTTCACTTTGCACTGCGCCAGGCCTTAGATGTGTTGACTATTGTTGTTTTAGTATGTGTCGCAAATTCTATATGTGTTGAGGAGTGTAAGAACACCATGTGTCAGAGTAAATTAAGAGTTATTGTGATGAGAAATTATTAAGTTTCATATTTTATTAAAGCATTGAAGTAAGCTGTGTAAATATAACACAATAAAATTATTAATTTACTATTGGTCTGTTTTATTGATAAATCAATATCCTTTTGCAATGAAAAAAAAAACAGCAAAGTACTCATTTTAAAATTATTCTGTGATATCCGTTAGTAGGTAGACAACACAGTCTTGTTATAATTTCAGAACTCTTCATTTAATAAACCGAGAGCAGGTATCGATTATATTTAAATTTTTTATAGCAAGCAATTTTTGCAAAGTATTTTTGCATGCGCCGGGCAATGTTAAAGCCCCTACAAAATCATTGGGCTTATAATTTTTTTTATTCTTTAAATATTCAACTACAAGATATAAAAATATATATTATTTTACTTTAGGCAAAATATAGGGTAGGCCCTGCTTCTCATCAGCCAGGTCTGCAGTGTACTGGGGTGTAATAGGAGTTATGGCAAAAGTTTGCCTCAAATACCTACTCAAAATTTGATAACCAGTTTAAATAAAAATAAAATAAAATGCATTTATTTCAGGCTTTCCTGATTACATTGGCCCATAAAATATTAGTAAATGTTTTAGTAACATTGAAAAACTTACTCTATGTCAGTTTCAATAAGCAATAATAAAATTATGTCAACTATGTTGTGACCATAAATTTTAATTATAAAACTAAATATTAGGGAAAATGTTTTTTACACTATATTCTCTTTCTTTTGTGTTAAATAACTTGAAAGAAAAAAATATTGGCAATACTTTTTGTAGCTTACCTAGAGCAATAATGAAAATGCTGATTTATTTTTCTACACATTTTACAAATAGGTTTTAAATTAAATAGAACTATAACCATGCTGGCGTTTACAAAATAAGTTAACAATAAACACAAAGATTGGTAGTTATGAAATAATTTAACAACAAAAGTCAAGTTCTTATTACAAATAAGATTTTATTTTACAAAATAATTCTAACAAATAATACAATTTTATTTTACTTTGACATGTGTAACCTATCCAAACAGTTGACTATAATATTTAATACTGGGTATTTTGTTGATGCCGACATCAAGGTGACTTTGGAGACGGTTAACACATTAGACAGGAGGTAGCCACATACTGCACCGAGGTAGCAGGGTACCGGCCATTGCTGCCATGGTTTGTTCCAGTCAAGAGGTATCACTACTGCGCCTAACCAAGCCCCACCAACCGCCCACAGAGCGTTGTTCACTAGCATACAGACAATAGTGTCCCTAGTGTAGTTCTTGACCCCAAAAAGCAGCTGCATCGCCGGCTCAATGCCTGCATGCGCTATTAAAGGGAATACTGTCAGCAGTGTTAGCAAACCCGACAACATCAACGTCTCCTCGTGATTGTCCAAAAATGGCGCTCCAAATAATATGATCCCCACGAAGAAGCAGAACATTACACCGAGCAAGTACACAGATGCCTTTATGATATCACCCGCCCGATTCTTGCTCTTTTTCTTGGGCACATCCTCACCGGATGACAAGTAGAACGACTTCAGCAACTCCGCTAGGAATATAAGAACTAGTATGTAGAAGGAGGATCCATTTCCGACGGTGTACAGTAAATCTTTATACGATATGACTGTAATAATACTGGGAAGATAAATGCATGTTATCAAACTAGATATCGTCACTTTTCTCAATTCAACTTGATTATTTATAGAGAACATATTGCAGATGTCTTGAATAATGTGTAAAACAATATTATATTCACTTAAAACATTCTATTTATTTATATATAAAAGTAAGGAAAACGGATTTATGCTTTTTTTGTGCATAAATGGATTTATATTTTCAATTTTTGAAATCTAATTAAATGACAAACGACATGATTATTGACATGTGACAGAAACTTTTTTTCAAAAGCGAAGCAACTATAGAACACAATTACTCAAAGGCTCAAAGCGACTCAAGCGATGATAAAAAATCGTTGTGTTATATTACTATAAGTTTCAAAAATAAAAGGAAAGGAGTTTTGGCGGGATGTAAAAAAGTGATGTTGTCTTTTTGTATTTCGTCGCTTTGCGTTGCGTGCATGCGTTTTAGTGCTAGAATATCAACCATTAAATATTCAATATTATGCACAAGTGTCAGCAAATTAAACAATTTCAAGGAACGCGCTATTTTATGTATTCCTCCAAAACTCCATTAGAAATCTTAGTAAAGTGCACTTTACCAATTTGTTCTATAGCCGTATGGCCATATAAAGATAAATAAAAGGAAAATAAGATGAGTTTTTGGTATTATTAGTTTTAATCTCTAACATGGCTTAGCCGCTAACGGCTAACTACGTTTTTTTTTGTTTGGCAATAATCCAGCTGTCACTATCTTTATACGTCAAAGTCAAAATTTTACGTGGAATGTCAGATGCCAGCTGCCTGACCCAGTCGAAGTTTATCAATAACGTCGGTGTGAGCGTGATCGATATGACGACATACACTTTATAAATGAAAGTTAACGAGTATTAAACCACCAGTTGAACATTAATCCCCAAGACGTTCGGCTACAGTGCGAGTCAACGTTGACGGCTAAATAACCAAGCAATCCTTCGCCCCAGCAGTGTTCTGTAATATTCAGCTTTCAAGTGCTAACGTTGATTACATAAAATGCCCTGTCCGTTCGTGGGTTCAATGAATCAAGCCTTCGTCCGTAACTATGGAGGGACCTTGGTGAAGCAATACGGAAACTTGTGCCCCATCATCTCGCGCGGTTTCCGTTCGCTCGGGGTCGATGAGACGAAATGTCCCTTCATCCAGAACAACCCGATCATCGCCGACGCACCCAAGGAGATGACGGAGGACATCAAGGAGGCGGCGCCCGCCTACAAGTACGAGAACTTCTTCAACGACCAGATCAACGCCAAGAAGAAGGATTACTCGTACCGCATCTTCCGCAAGGTCTCGCGCTTGGCCGCGGACGGCGCTTACCCTCAGGCGCTGGAAGGTGCCGAGAATCGTCGCGTTACGGTGTGGTGCGCCAACGACTACCTCGGCGCGTCGCGGCACCCCGTCGTGAAGGACGCCGCTATCTCCGCCATCAAGTCCTACGGCACAGGCGCCGGAGGAACCCGCAACATCGCTGGTAACTCACAAATGACTGAGAAACTCGAATACGAGCTGGCCAAGCTTCACAAGAAGCCCGCCGCTTTAATTTTTAGTTCTTGTTTCGTCGCGAACGATGCGACACTCTCCACTCTAGCTAAGATACTGCCCGGTTGCATTGTTTACTCCGATGCGGGCAACCACGCTTCTATGATACAGGGAATCAGAAACAGTCGAGCACAAAAGCATATCTTTAGACACAATGATCCCAGCCACTTGAGAGAACTGTTGGCGGCCTCGCCCGAGGGTGTACCGAAACTAGTCGTCTTTGAGACTGTCCACTCCATGAGTGGAGCTATTTGCCCCCTGGAGGAAATGTGTAACATCGCCCACGAGTATGGAGCCCTTACGTTCGTAGACGAGGTTCATGCGGTGGGTCTATACGGAAAGCACGGCGCCGGCATTGGGGAGGAGCGTGGTATAGAAGACCACATAGACATCGTGTCGGGAACCCTCGGAAAAGCGTTCGGTAATGTAGGAGGTTACATCGCCGGGTCATCCCTGTTGATAGACACTGTGAGGTCCCTGGCTCCAGGATTCATTTTCACCACTGCCCTCCCGCCACCGGTTTTGGCAGGATCTCTGGCTGCTATACGGCTTCTAGCGAGCGAGGAGGGAAGAAGCCTCCGAGCCAAACACCAAGCTATTGTTCGCTACCTGAAGCTATCCTTATTGATAGCTGGCCTGCCGCAACTGCCATCCGTGAGCCACATCGTCCCGGTGCCTATTACCGGGGCAGATAAAGTGGCTCTTGTGGCGGAATCCCTCATGAGACGAGGCCACTATGTACAAGCTATAAACTATCCCACTGTTGCGAGGGGCGAGGAGCGCCTGAGATTCGCTCCCGGCCCGTACCACACGCCGGAGATGATAGACAGCTTAATCACTGCGCTTATCGAATCATTCCATGAAAATAACATAAGTTTTAATGAGTTCATGAAGAACGGCACATGTCGTGAATGCAGCATGGAGTACAAGGTGGATGTAGGCTACCAAGAACCACTGAAGTACCCAAAAATTGCAGCATAATGCTCAGAATATAAGAAAAAATTATCTGGGGGCAAATAATATGACAAACATGTTATTTTATATAAATTTTATTTAGTTGATCTATTTATGGTAAACGGTGTAACTGTTTAAAGTTATAGAATCATATCTTTATTTGGGAATTAAATGTATATGTTGAAATTGAGTGTTATGATTTAATCCCAGTACTTAATGACACCGTCCCAGCCTGCTGTAAGCAGTTTGCTGGGTTCATGCGGGTGCCACAGGGAGGTGATGCACACTCCGTCATGAGCCTTCCACTTCTTGTACAGTTTTGTAGTCTTCCAGTCCCAAATGTAGCATTTTCCATCTGCATCACCCGACACCAAGTAACTGAAACAATAAAAAAATTAAATTAGGATTTTGGTCTGAAAAAGTTGCTTTAAAAAATCTAAAATGAAAAAATCCTATAAGTATATATTGTTGTTCACATGGAAAAGACTTGGGTATAATATACGAGATAGAGATATATTTTCGATTACAGATTGTGAAAGATATGTGATAACAAAAATTAACATGTAGGTTTATTATAATTCTATCATTTTCCAGGCCTGAATTGAAAACAGTTTCATAGATTTTAATACTTCCTATTAGATTACTACTAAATTTGCATTGAAATTGGTTTAGATATGGCCACTAATAAGAATTGAAGAATGTGTATGATGAAACAAATAAATACAGTAACTATCTTCCTTGAAACAAGTGTTGTTACACATTTCGGTATAACTAAGATTAATTCCAACAAACTCGTTTAGATGTGTGTGCGTCAATCATACCGAAATTGCTGAACGGATTTTAATTCTATACACATATTTAGATACTTTTTATTCCGATTAAACTAGTCTATGAAGTAATTTCATTAATTTAAAACATAAAAGCTTTGGCTAAGCTTGCATTGATTAGTTGTTAGGCTTTAACTAGTCGAGTAAAAAGGCTAATAGGTGTTAAAAGTACATTTTGCCGTGGGAGAGCCATGCTTCAGCACGAACGGGCCGGCTCAACCGGAGTGATACCACGGCCTCACAAAAAACTGGCGTAAAACGATATTGTTTCGTTCAGTGAGCGAGTTTTCCGGTGGCCCAACTTCCTTAATCCTATCTCTATTGCCTCATAAAAAGGCAACGCACTTGCGACTCTCCGGATGTCACGAGTGTCCATGGACGACGGCAGTTGCTTTCCATCAGGTAACCCGTCTGCTCGTTTTTCCCCTACATATCATAAAAACATACTATCTAATCATTATCTAATAACACGGTTGTATGTCCCCTAATCTAAACCTTGGCAATGACCCAGCAGATTTCATGAACAAAAACATAGAAAGTTTCAAAATATATTCTGTATATTGCATACCAAATTGAGGATTGCAGATAACAGGACAGCAATAGCAAATTCTTACGGCCGCACTACGAGACATTAATGGTTTTTAAATTTCAGCTTATTGAAGAGTTTAACAGATAATGTAATGGTGCCTGTGTCCAAATATTCATTAACCGATATCCAAAAACGAGGAGGTTATATGTTCAGCTGTGGATTTTTTTTACAGGTTAGTTTTTACTTCAATATTTGTCTTTAACTTTGATTGACCGGTTTCATTTGAGTTAACGTTACGTATTGTTTCAAGTGTACAATAAAATAACAATGTTCAAAACGCCTCGCGCGAAAATTTCAAATCAAATTTGTCAACTCTTCAATCAAATTCACACTTCCAAAGAAACTAAACTATTAACTGTATAGTTGTTTATTGTGATGTGGAAGTCCGAAACCTTGGCAACAGAAATAGCACGCGTCCCTAACTCGCAACTGCACGGTAGGGATATCACGTCACACGTTCATTTCATGTACTTTATTGTATTAAATATATAATACCTAATGTATTAGAGGGTCCGTAGCCTAATGGGTAAGACCTTTCGCACTTGAGAGGATTGCTGGTTCGATCCCCGGAGGAGGCGTGTACCAATGAGACATTTTCCGATCTCAAGTACATAATACGGAAGCCCATTGCCGTGGGAGAGCCATGCTTCGGCACGAATGGGCTCGACCAGAGATGTCTCTCCTCTCCGGCCTCTCAGGAAACTGGCGTAAAACGGCGATGTGCTGTGTTTCGTTCGGTAAGTGAGTTTACCGGTGGCCCAAATTTCCCAATCCACCTATCACTATTTTCATTCCCTATTCCCTCATAAAGGCTGGCAACGCACTTGCGACTTTTCGGATGTCACGAGTGTCCATGGTCGACGGCAGTTGCTTTCTATCAGGTAACACGTCTGCTGGCTTGCCCCCTTAAGATATCATTAAAATGACTGTAATTCCGTGCGATCAGTAGTTTTGGGAAACTGTATTATGGTTTCGTATCACGTTGACAACTTTACAGTGACCGATGGGTCACAGGAAAACGCGAAATCGTGTTAACTATTTTTTTTACTCGCAACTTTTCAATGGTGTTGGCACCTCTTGACAATAGGAGGGGGAGGAAGGAGCAAGACAATATTTATACAGTACACTGATACTCGATAGATGACAGGGACAGGAGCAAAAACATGGCAATAGCCAGTCGTACAGCCTCTAACCATCTTGCGTTTTAACCGCAAGCAAGGGGACTGCTACAAAAATATAGGTTATTATGTGACAAATTTAATTCGAATAATTTACGTTAATAAATTAAAATAGACCTTGTATATACTATAACTAGGTAATTGGCTTTTCGGCTCAAGGCGTGCAAAAATTCTCTGCTCTTCGATTGAGAATTTAAAAATGAATCTTGAAATTTCACAGACGACCTGGGATTAAACCTGTTAGCCCAATACCTTATACCCAGTTTCTAAAATTTTCTGACCGAAGGTCATCTATGCAAATTCAGATTGGTTAGCTATTCCACGTAAATAATGAGCGCTAGTGTATCTAACTTCCGTCAATAAGCCCCCGATACTGGGTTCGTTCTCCGAAGTCGTTTTGTGACTCAAACAAACGAATCGGAACGCCGCCTCCTACTCTGCTAAACGTGGTAAGACGTTTTTAGAATAAGACGGCAGAATTCGGTCCGGTCCGAAAATTTAGTAGTGTCGTTTGAAAGCAGGACTCCTGGACACGTACCGTCCAACGGACGTAACACCCATGGTTATAAAGTTATAAGCATCCCCAGCAACTTGGCACAACGGTGTAAGGTGTTCACGTGATTCGGATATTGACACAGTTCTTATGTAACTCTCACGTGCATATCGATAAATATCACAATGATTGTGTATGTTTATACATACATAATTTACCTCATGATATAATATTTGTATGTACAAGGCGGTTAATTGATATTGTATCTCGTTAACACGTATTAAGTAGTTAACTAAATTTTGCTTGCCACTTGCTACTAAATTTTGTGTTTACATAAAGTTAATAACTTAAAATTAAGTTAAAATTTAGCTGCTTTTGAGGGACCGGTCCTAGAAATTGGCAGAAAAAAATAAGGACCATCTGTAGTATATTATAATATTTTTTTTTGTTTATAATTTATAATAGTTTTTAATAATATTATGATTTGTATATTGTTGTAACAATATACAAATCAATATATAACATGAGTAACCTACTTATCTACTTAATACGTGTAAACCAGACATTACAGTTTATTTTACTTACAACGTCAGAGCTCGAAAGAATAATAGTATTATTTTGGAAGTTGTTTTCAGGTTATAGGCTTGCATTTTATCTGAGTGCTTTCAAATTTAATGGAATTAATGGTCTCCTTTGTCAGAAAAGTTTCTGAAACCACCTACCGCCTGTCTGTACTAACTCAATGATAATAATTTTATGCAGCAAAAGAATCTTAGATCAGTCATCACATAACGACCATGATAGGGCGATCTAGACGACCAAAACATTAGGAAAAACACCGCGCAAAACATCGAGGTGGAGGAAATTAATACATGACGTCAATGAATTTACATTAAACGTATACGTTTCGAGTCGACCGTATTCGAATTTTAAAATACTGTCTACAATCTATATTATCATGTTGAAACGGGGGCAAGCGCTAATCAAAATTCCGACCTGAGAAACAAATTTTAGACGAATTATTTCGTCAAAAACAATAAAAACAATAAATAAGGTACCTGCAGAGTGCTTACGCCTTACAGTCTAGACCTACCTAATATTGTTTGCAGACAAACGACCTTTATATAAAGCCAAGTCACTGAGTTCGGGAAGTTGTACACAGACTTTCTAATCATTGCTATGTAGTATGTACTATGAACCTAGCGACTAGAACTCAGCTGTACCACACCACAGCCAGTCTCTATGCTGTAACACAATCACAAACAGTCTTGTGTTGTCACTTTGTTGTTGACAATCACAGTTTGTATAGAAATGACAAATATTTGGCGACCTCTGTGGCTCAGTTGGTAAGCGCATTGGTAGCTTAGCCCGGGGTTCACGGGTTTTTTTTATTAAAAAAATAGTGTCATCTATAGGCTTTTCGCCCGTATCCTTTGTTTGTAATCCTTATGTTAGGTTTTTTGTACCTAGGATCTCATCCAAACTTCTGATTTAAAGGGGTTCACGGGCTAACTTTGCTTTGTCCTTTTCCGGGACTCAAGGTCTCTTTGTGCCAAATTTCATCAAAACCGGTTTACAACGGAGGGACAAATACACTTTCGCATTTTAATCATACCATTATAAATTCTTAGACTTATACGAGGCTTTTCACAATTGTTAGTAAAGAAAGTCGTGCATTTCAATAAATTAAATCGATAAGACACGTAAAACGCCCTTGGAATTTCAAAATGCAATAACAAAACAATTGTTACTAATATCCTCGACACCCTCAAGGAAACTGTTATTGTAGACTGTAGTTTTTTCTTAATAAAAGAAAAAAGCCTTACGTTTTTTGTGTGACACACAACAAATGTTATCTATTATGGTATCGAGTAGTTTTGACTTCTGGATTTAGAAGAACCAGAGTATATAAACAGGAAGACATCTTTATCGAAACAGAGTGCCGCGTGCGAGTTTTTTTTCACATTCAGCCGTGGACGCGTTTTGCGTTTACAAAGATTTTATATGGGATTTGTACAGCGCCACCTAGCGATGCTCACAGTCGCATGTACAAATCCTGACTGCCTCGACTGATAAAACCGCTTAGATTTGATAAGATGTGCTGCGACCATCAAGCATATAACCAATAGAGAAGTAATGTGAGCCATCCGTGTCATAAACTTATCAGTGTTTTAGGACTGATTAATTAACCGCCAACCAACTAACGCTCGCACTAAAACAGGACTCACCAATAAGAGACCTGTGTGTACGTACGCCGATACTTCCGAGCAATAAGAGCGCAGTGGTTTTGGGCGGATTTTTTTCCGAACAAAACTAATAACATTACCGCTTTTTGATTATATGCTCGATGGCTGCGATGCACAGACTCTAGGTCGCACACATGCAAGCCAAGCGCGGTGCGTTCCTATGAAGATGACCTACTTGGTTCTATATACTCTGACTGAACCCTCTAACGAAAATACCAACTAGTTATTACAGTTTGGTGTATTCCAATTTAGGTGTTGTCTGTTACGTGTTGGGAGCTATCACGCAATGTTTATGAATGCTGCATTAGCAAAGTAATTCTCTTTAGTCATGTTTGTAATCAACTTCGAGCAAGAATTTACCAAAAATGTAAGGACATAAGAGACATATTAAGTGGAGAGACCTTGCGGTTCATATCATAAAGCCTAGCAAGTAGCTGAAGTTAAGAAACTAAAGTAGAATCGGGATATAAATAACACTTCTTCCAGGATTACCTGATAGTTAACACGATGAAAAATTATCAATTGATTCCGAAGGCCGACCAGCGTTATATTTTCATCGAATCAATCTTACACTCGTATTATTACTAGCTGTTTATGCCCGGGATACACGAGGCATAAACAGCTAGTAAGTTTTAAGTTCTCTTTTGTACTGTCTTGGCTAACTAACACTGGCTTGTCAACGAATTTTCTTAAAGTAGAGGTCGCCTTGTGGTCGAAATTCGACCATAAATATTTTAATCCATCGTGTAAAGGAACTATAAAAAAGCATAATACATTCTCAATTCAAACACATAGAGGTTTCGTTACCAGACCAATAAATTTCATTAAAAAAAACACACCCTAATTCAACCATAAACAAAAAAGTACTTCGTGTGTGAATATCGTGTTATGTCAAAATATTGTAGTGTACGCGTTGTAGTAGCGTTTTATTTACTAAAAATATCCAAAATTAAAGCAAATTTTAAAAAAATATTGGTATTCCACACTCCTCCTTTATATTAACTATAACTGGGAGAAATTTCATGCTTTTCCATCTACGCGTCTTTCGTAAAAAGGGGTACAAAGTTTTCCGCTCGCGTATTAATATATAGATTACTAGATAAGAACTGAAGATAGTTCTGTCTACACGAAGCCAGAAATACATGCTTGCTAGCTCACTCACACTATCTGGCTATCCTGGCTTGAAAAACTAGCCTCGTGTATCTCAGCAATTGTTAAATATCCTTCATTTAACACCTTAACTAGAAAGTTATGCCAGATTTACATTGAGTCAGTAACTAACGTCAGACATGATCAGAAGCGCGGATATTGAAAGCAGTACTGACGTAACAGTGCCTACTGTGCTTACCTGGGAAAACTATTCCAGTGTCAGGGCAGCACATTAATTACTGACTCAATGTGAAACTGTATTCAGTCGTAATCTGTCAGCTGGGTTTGAAATAAGTCGGCTAAATTCTAAAGCTTGTTAGCCCTTGTATGAACTTCTTTAGTATAAGAAATATAAGCGGATCTAAGCACTTGAATCTATATTCTATACGCATTATATTATATTATCTATACTTTATAATATAAAGCTTAAGAATTTGTTTGTTACCCCACAGGACAGGCAATGCCTAGTGTGGGGATCTGTCTTAAACTGAAGTGTATATGTGATTTTAATTTCGGAAAATAAACTATTTGTATTCTTTAATCTCAGGTCGGAATTGAATAATTCTTTTTGTGTTGGTTAGTCAATTTATTGAGGAAGGCTATAGATTATATAACAACACGCTACGAACGAAAGGAGCTGAGCAGTAATAAATAAAATGTAAAAACGGGATTATTTATAAAGTTTCACGCGGACGTAGTCGCGGGTAATAGCTAGTTAGTAATAATCATTAACATCCGGATCAATCCACGCCTTCATCGAAATGACTGATTATCATAAACTTGGCATGCGAGCAAAAATCACAACACCTTACGAACGTTTGATTGATTTCCAACTCTATATACAAGGTTGTAGAGTTTAAAGTGCGTTGTGTTGAATTTCGATTGATTTCAGGTGAATGCACCGACTGTAGGTCGCTCTAATCTAGGACATCGTTTCGGCATTATTAAGTCTTCTTAAGGTTTAAGAGGGAATTAGTAGCACAATGGACAGAAAGACGGACCCGACCTAACCTATCGGTTTAAAACTGATAGGTTTGACGCATCAAATTCCTTGCCGAATTTTTCTCTTTGAAGTTGAAATAATCTTCGTTATGTCCAGTCTGAAAACTGTATGGTCCAACCGTCCGAGCTATAATAATATTATTAGTCGAGCGCAGAGTCCCTAAAGTTTCAATTCTGGGCCCAAACTTCTATGTCACGTCGGCTACGACAAAATTTCTTACTCGTTAGTATGATTTTGGATTTTAATAATAATTAGTTGACCTAAAAAAACTAGTACTAAGGAAACATAACCAGAACTAAGATATCTAAACAGAAACTTCCTAGTCTATGCGGCCTCGTAAGAACTGGTTACTAAGCTGATAGCTGAATGCTGACATATCGAACATTGATTTTGACTAAGGTCACTTACAAACAAGTGCGAAACTGTATCAAGCCTTTATCGACTAGAACCAATGAACAGATTAGGAAGGCACTCGGCATCAAAAATTAATGATTTTTAATTCTTTGTTTAAATAAATCTACCGTTATTGAAAAACTATGTAGTCCAATTAGTTTTTTGATAAAAATAAAAATAAAGTTATAAGCCTTTAAAGTAGTTAGAAAGAGAAATCCGAAAAGACGTCTATACGCTGCATACAAAGTTTATACTAAATTACGTTTTGAGAGTAAGAGATGGGTAGAAAACTTAAATCGCTAATATCTTACTCATTTTTCAACAGAAGTCAGAGACTTTTTGTAATCTTAATATTAGCATTAATTAATTTAAGTTTTATATTCATTTCCGATATGAATCTTACAGTAGTATTAAAGAGGAAAGATTTGTATTTTTGTGTGTTACAGATAATCTCAAAAAGTAATGATCTGATCTCAAAAATTCTTTCACCATTTGATTGCCACATTACCACAGAGTGATATAGGCTAGTATTATTTCTAGAAAAATCGGACAAATGTGAGTTGAACTAATGCACGAAGAGATCAATATACAGTTATTAAGAGTACGAAGGGTTCCCAGAAGGGTATTATAAGCTGACTTAGAATTTAGGTTACTTTTTGTTCCGATTAAATGCTTCCGTGGGATAAATCACGTCCACTCAGGTAAAGCCGCGGGTAAGTACTACTTTAGAATATAAATAGACTTTAGTGATTATCTATTATCAGCATTGGCCAACTAACCCCGTGACTTGAACCCAGGAAATGTTTATCCAATACCTAACGTTCTTCTATATTTTGACGACCTCTGTGGCTCAGTTGGTAAGCGTTTTGTGTTGGCTTAAACCGGGGGTCGCGATTTCGAATCTCGCCGACGGAGCAAAAAGTTTTTCAATGTTCCTGGGTCTTGGATAATAATGAAAATCTTAAATATGTGTTTAGTATGAAAGTATTAAATATATTTCCGTTGTCTGGTACCCGTAACACAAGTCCCTCGGGTACTTAGCATGGGGCCAGACTGACGTGGTTTGAAGGGTCCATAGATATTAGATATTATTATTATTCGCTGGATTACGATCTAGAGGGAGCAACCGGTATTTAGGTGCCCCCTGCCCAAAGATCAGAACAGGGGACCTAAAACGTCGTAATATATCACAAAGGAATTGCTCTACAATTATAAAAAAAAACGATTAGTTTTGATAAAAAAAAATGACTTCAAAATCGATTTAAATTGATTGTGAAATCGCTGTTTTGAAAAATTATTAGTTATTTAAGAGATAAACGACAAAATTGCTGTTAGCGATATTGTGAAGTGACTTTTTTAGGGCGGTATTCCGCATGGGGTCGAGCCTGCGCCGCGTAGTTTCGTAGGCGTTGGTTCGGACTGAAATAGTTCCGCCAGTGACCGCTGGAGGCGCTGTAGAAGCCATACTGAAAATCCTAGCAGACGCTATCGTCGAGCATCGACAAATATAATTGCTTCAAAACCATGGTTAAAGCTTACAGCTGACGCGACAAAAAGTACGAAATCACTCGACATAGTGCCTACTTTTCAAGAAATTCTAAGATTCTGTCAACTATAACACATTCTTGCCGTGTCAGTGTGTTTAACTGAATGAGTTGTGAAACACCTATCTAGAATTCGGAGTTGCATCTTTTCTAGTTCAGTAGTATAAAAAATGCTGAAGTTTCACACCTCAAGGTGGCCCACCTTGAGGTGTGAA
>JAOTAV010000031.1:1804797-1834369 GCA_026546445.1 Cyclargus thomasi | reverse complement strand
TTTATGTAATTAAGTAATTGCCGTTTAAAAGTATTCAAAGATTTCGCTTCTTTTACAAATTTAGGTAGTTTGTTGTATAGCTGTGCTCCCATGTATGTAATGTTGTTTTTACCAAAATTAGTTCTTATCTAATCTTAATAAAGTAAGTGTAGTTTAACTAGAGCATTATATATTAATACTCTAGCGTTTCTCCGCTACAATTGTGTGATCTACAGAATTTTATTATTGTTAACTTATTATTGCCAGACTATAATTATTGTTAACTTTTACCACAGAATAGGAATATAATACATTATTATATGAAATATGTGTATCATATAATAACAATTTTAAATACTAATATTATAAAAGAATTAAATATATTTCCGTTGTCTAGTACCCGTAACACAAGTCCTTCGAGTACTTACCACGGGGCCAGATTGAGGCGGTGTGAAGCGTCCATAGATATTATTATTATTATAATTTGCACCCATATAAACGGCCGGTAAGTTATCAAACCTACGCGCCTCGATCTCGGTAGAATCTCGGTAGAGCTACAGCCGCGAATGACACGTATACTCGTTACAGTATAGTGACGAGCGACGAAGTGTTTTTCTTGAATTTAAAAAATATGGAAAATTATTTTTAACAAAAAATAACCGACTTCCAAAGGAAAAAAACAAAAAAATAAGAAACTAAAAAGTAGTAAATAATATTTATTCTTTAACAATGCCTGTTTCAGAATTCCATGAGGCATCAGCCTATTTCCATACATAATCTTCATTATTTTAAAGTCGGTACCAGTCAAAAATTCAAATTTTGACAAATAATGACGTGTAAGCTGGTACCATCAAATTCCATCAAAACCCATTTTTCAGTTTCGGTCTAATTGAGTCATGTTAGGGTCAATAGAGATGAAAAGATAATTCGTTGAACACTGAGAAAAGACAGTAGACAAAATTTTCTTGACGGTGCATCTTAGCCGGGCAGGTCATCTCCGTTTTTCTTCCTCGTTTAAAACTTATTTAGGCTTCTACAAATATTCGAAGACTAATTTATCAAATTTATTCAGCAATTATAAGCAAATTTTTACGAGAGCACCGAAATCGATTTTTTATTTAAATACTATTTTTTTACTCATAATGAGAAAACTGTAAGTGATTTTAGTTTAACCTACTAAACATTAGTTTGAATAATTAGGTCAACCTAATGTTCTATGATGATAAAATTATTAATGAACGATGTTGAGTTGTTCGTGCAATTTTCCGTTTGTTTAAATATTTATGTTCTCGTCGTCTTTATAATGAAATACCTCGGCTGTGGCGCTGAGTTGTAGTCTGACAACTCTAACCATAGCTATCCAACGCCTAATTACTAAATTGTGCAGGTTACAAGTAATTTAATGCCTAACTTAGTGTTAAATACGTCTAGAGTTATCAAATATTGCTACTTTTAGGATTTCGTACCCAAAGGGTAAAAACGGGACCATATTACTAAGATCTCGACGTGTGTTCATCTGTCTGTCTGTCCGTCTGATATCTCCAGGCTGTATCTTAAGAACAGTAATAGCGTATTATGGTATACATGCGTAGTAATAATGTTTGAAAAGTTTTGTTGCCTCTATTATAACAAATTCTAAAAACAAAATAAATTAAATATTAAGGACCTGTTTCACCGACTACAGATAGCCTCTACAAATTTATTTTCCAGATGTTGTATGGATAGTCTGTCAAAAAGGTTGTAGATAGCCTAGCAGAAACTTTATTAGAAAGTAGTGAAAATGTTTTCTGCTATTTCTATTACTTAATTATACATAGATAAATTCGACGAACGGTTCGATTTCCATCGCCTCATCTTCGTTTTATGTCATCAGTGGCGTAGCGCAGTGGCAAGGGCGCCTACTTAAGTTTAGAGGGGCTAGGGTTCGATTCCCACCGCCTCATTTTCGTTTTATGACTTTCTTTTATAAATTCTTAACTTTTTTATAAATTTAAAGCTTTCAGAATTAAGTTTTCCCAATATTTTGCTCTATTCTGGTAACCCTTCTTGCGAGAGTTCAACTCGCACTTGGCCGGTTTTGTATGCAAACTTATGCGTACACCCTATATTTATATCACTCCAAACAAACAACCATCACATAATTGGGATGGTTAGTTGTCCGCGTAAAATAAGGTAATTCACAAATTAGGACTAATCACAACGTAAAAGTATTATATTAAATCAGCTGATAAATCTATTCTGTACACCAAATGTCATCAAAATCCATACAACAATTTTTGACGGGCAAACGTGCAAAGTCCAAACACCAACCCTCAAAACAACCAACCCTCACATAATTACGATGGATACAGACTAGATTTATTACAATATTTTACGTTGTGATTAGCCCCAATTTGTGAATTGCTTTATTTTATGCAGGTAAAAGCTTGTAGTGCGTAATCCGTTGCTCAAGGTAAATAAAATTTAACATATATATTCATTTTAACGTGTGTTTGTTTTTTTTTAAACTCCTCCCAAACGACTGGACCGATTGAAATAAAATTTAGTATGGGCGTTCAAGTGGTCATGAGAATGGTATACATTTACAAGTCAAAACCTGCATAACGTCTTCTGACAGCACTTTACTTCTCAGACTAATAATATCTATTTTTATAAAATAACAAGCCTGACTGGACTGACTGATTCATATTCGCCGAGCAACAACTGTTAACAGTAGCTTTAAAGCTACAGCCATGAAATGTGGTGAGTAGGATTTTTTTTTTTGAGTAGACACCCGCCAAGAAAGGAATTATGAAAACTCTAACCCTAAGGAGGTGAAATAGGCGTTGAAAGTTTATATGAAAGGTCGTCCTTTGTTTAGTTAAAGACATTAAATTTTATTTCTGAGCTACTGATTTAAAATAAATAAATGCATGTTTAAGCACTTTTTAAAATTCTACCCCTTAGAAAGTGAAAAGGGGGTTCAAGTTTCTATAAACTTTCTACGCAAGTTTGTAATTTCTTAAGTTAGAGACCTAAAACATTGTTTTTTAGCTGCTGATTCAAAATAAGTGAATACGTGTTAAAGCATTTTATAAAATTTTACTTCCAGAGGGTGAAATAGGGGTTAAAAATTTGTACTTAATACGAGCGAAGCCGTGTAAAAAAGCTAGTCAATTATAAATTTAATTTTGATATCTACCTTTTCTATTCTTCTTCCATCTCGTCTCTCTGGATATAACTTTCTATGTCTGAGTTTGTTTATTGTTTTTACCTGTAAGTTTTTTAAAGCGTGTTCATAGATAAGTTAGTATCAAAACCGAGTGAATTGAAGTCGTGTGCGAGAGCCTTATACTGAGTTATTAAACCTAACCCTGGCCACTTTATGTGCGGCGAAGCAGTTTCAGCTCCGAAATGGACTCCATTTAATGGCGACCTATAAAATATCCCTTGAGGTAGCGAATCTTTTATTCTCCACTTCAATTTATATTTTTAATTACCGTTCTTGGGTAAAAGTAGCCAATTTTTGCAAAAGGTATAAAATACTGCTTAGTTACGCAATCACTAATGCCAAAAACCAACCAACCAACCACGTAAAAATGTAGAGAACTACTAGCGGACCCGTCCGACGTAGTTGACCCGTCTGCTAGTAGTTCTATGTTCAAATATTTTCAGGTAGACATACATTAAAATTTCATGAAAATCGATCTAGTCGACGACTGATTTTGATGAAATTTTTTATACGTTTTTTTTTATGATATTTAGCAGATGGGTTACCTGATGGAAAGCAACTGCCTTAGCCCATGGATACTCGTGACACCCGAAAAGTTAAAAGTGCGTTGTCGGCCTTTATGATGGACAAGGGAATGCGAATAGAACGAAACCCGTTACGTTTAGTACAACGCCGTTTCACGACAGTTTTCTGAGAGGCCGTGGTATCGCTCCTGTCGAGCCGGCCCATTCGTGACTCTCCCACGGCAAGATTGATTTAGATTTAAGAACGACAGAGCAACGTCTGTCGGGTTCGCTAGTTCATATGTATAAACATACTAATAGCAGGAACCTATTTATTGACCAATGGGTGAAAGGGAGAATAGAAATGAGGAAACTATATTTTTATCATTTAATCATATTATATTGTTCAATGTACACAATTCATGTCTAAATTACATACAGACAGAAATGGTCAAACCATAATATAATATTTATATCCCATTTTTACAAAAAAAGTTTAATTAAAGCTATTTAAGCATTTGACTTAAATATGCTACTAGAATTGCCAAAAAAAGTAGAAAAGAAAGTGCCGTAAACGTTTTCTTAACGTTCTATTATTTCTATAATAGATGTTGTAGATGTCAATAATAATTAAACATCTTTAGCAAATAAAACAAATAAAATCGGCAAATTAAGTTTTGATTAATGTTACATTTTTGAAAGATTAGATTATTATACTAAACTAATTTGTGAAAACTTTACAAGCAATGTTTATTATGAAAGATGTTATTTCATTACAAAATATTAAGAGGAGCTTTCTTAATTGTTAAAAAAGTGACCAAAAGCGAGTTACAATCGCCCATTAGAGGTTCCGCAGCAGCAACTAGTTAACTTTTTTAGGAAATTGGAAGTATTTTTTTCAAATACTGAATTTCATTCAAATACTGAATTTTATAACATAAAAGGCTTACGAATAATAACGTACAAAAAACTGCTAATTAGAGCACATTTAAAACTATTTGCCATTGTAGTTTGGATGGTATGTGACATTATACATTTTGTTTAATTTTTTTATTTTATTATTTTAGAAATTATAGGCTATATTGCGAAAAATATTCGGTTTAGAAGGAAAATCATATTAAAACCCACATCGTCATTTTCAAAGACTTATTCATATATACCCAAAACCCCACATAGAATTTATGAAATCATTTCAGATCCAGTTTGATTTACAAGCTTTCGTTCACATAACACATCTATTTACCAAGTTTTTATATGGTCCTATTCCTATTATTTTAAAAAATAATTTCCGTGACCTACAGTCAGACATGACGAATCTAAAAGGACTTTTTGCTTTTTTTGGTTTCAGAACCCTAAAAAGTTACCAAAACACTAAATTGATTTGCCTTAAAATAATGCAAAATATGTATATCGTTACTTAAACGATTAAGTTCTTTAATGTGAGAAAGATCGTTATCGATCGAACCTTTTTTGCCTAAGAAGGCTACCTAGTATTTACATTTACAAGACCGAAGCAACATTGAACAATTTAGTAATATCAAGAAGGATCTCTACATAATAACAACTCCATTTATTTCTATCTCTTTTACAAACATTTAAAGCGTAAAGTATGTATATAAAACTTAAGGTACTCATCGAAGTGCAATAAATTACCGTATTTACAAAATAAATTTATAAAAAAAATATATAAAAATAAAGGAAAATTCACAAAAAATAATATATCTGATTGCAACATTATTATAGCTAATAGGAAACAAAAAAAAAATGAATATCACATTAATTACCTACTCTAGTTTAGATTTCTAATTTACAGCAAACTTTGTATTTCTTACATCGTAAATAATATAAGCACTTGTATATTTTCATCGTAACTGCTACAAGATATTCACTTTTGTCTTTCAATTTACTTTATGATACATTTATTTATGGTTAATACTGTAGCTGTGTCCTTATATTACTATTAGAAAAAAATAAACCTATTTTATAAAAACTAAAAGGGGTAATTAGAAAAGGTGTTTTAATTTAATGGTGTTTTAAATTCACATTCAATCTATTTTTACCTTTTTGGTTTATACAAATTGGAATAAATGTGTTTTTCGTGTACTATACAGTTGTATATGACAGGTATATAATGATTCTACACACTGGATTTAGGCCAGCACTAAACTACAAATAAAATTTTTAAGCAAATTGCACCACTCCTTAACATCAACAACATAAATCACGTGAAACGATATATCATACCTACTATAGTATAGCAACTGTACAATTTATTCAATTTTATAAAATTTTCTAATCATAATATATAAAACTCTATGTTATAGACTATAGAATATAATTGGAAATAATTGACTATATTGAACGCTAAAAAACTTTAGCTGGGCTCAGGCTTAAAGCTTTTTAAGCGTATTTTCTACATTTAAAATTTCTTAACTAAACAAAACGTATCGATTTCATAAAAAAATAAAAGATATTTAAAAACTTTTATGGGAATTATTAGATAGAAAATTATTTACAGATCTTACGAAATATTATCATAGTAAGTTGCCCTAAGCATTAGTAATATCTACTAGACTTTAATACCTTTTCAACTAGAAATATAAAGAGACCATTGTACACATATTCTAACTTTTATTGTCAGTTCTGAACATTACAAGATATAATATCATGTTACCTAATATTTTACAACAATTTAAGACACACCTATTTAAATTTAAGCAGATCAACACAAAATATCACTTATTTAAAAATATATTATAATAGACACTTTCAATATCAATTTCTATACATCAAAAGCATATATAATGTTGAGAAATAAGTATTGTCTTATTTTTTATTATTAGCACAACTAACAATAATACTTCAGCTTGAGTGTGCGTAACATTTGTGTACTGTATGACAGTACTTAGTACATCTACGTATTTACGCTCTAAAGCCAGCAAATATGGACTACGTTATATGAAAGTCTCCCTTTAATAACCTTGTAAAAGTTTTTTTGAATTGCTGATTAGCTAAGGCATAGCAAAATGGATTGATTGGACTGTTGGCGTAGCATAGGAAATACGAAAACATGTACAAATGTTGATTTATACATGGCGGGTGTGTACAAAATCCTTCGACTAGAGCTAATACATGATAAGGAGTCCAACAGACAACAAACGCTCCGAGAATAAAAGATATCGTCCTAAAGGCTTTTCTAGCTCGATTTTCCGACTTCGACTTTTGTCTTCCGATACTTGGGAAGAAACCGTCACGTTTTGATCGTCTCACCTTTAACTTTTTCCCAATATTTTTTACGAACTCTTTTCTTGAATCACCACGGCCCGGACCGCTCACGGCTGGACTTGAGACTTCACTGTTTTCGATTGCGGGACTGATAGCATTCTGTTTTGAGGGCGATACCCTCCTCTCAGAAGATTTCATTGGCTGAGGTTCATTGTTATTGGAAGACGTTGAGACAAGGGTAATAACGGGTTTCGGTCTTTCTCCTGACGTCAAACTTACCTCGGTGTTCACTTTAACAGGCGGAGGAGAAAAGTTTGTTTTAGGTTGTGTTACTTGAGCTTCAGCTGTTGCTCGAATTAGAGCAGCCTGTAATAATGAATTATTCGTTATATTACCCGAATTTAATGTAGGTGGAGATGATGGCTCAGTAGCTGTTGGAAATGTGATAGAAGAAGGAGGACTGACGTTAGTAGGCGTTGGAATGATGATAGAACATTCATCCATGAATCTCAAGTCAGCTCCATCTAAACCGAGAAGAATGTCGCACGTATTTATGTCACTTTTGATGATACGAAAGATTTTAGTTCTAGAAGACTCTGAATATGATGGAGGACTTTCGGAAACGGGTGGGCTACCCCTAAACTCAGATGGAGGAGGGATGATTCTTTGAGCAATTGTTGATGGTACTTCTTTTTCAGATGGAGTAGCCATACCAGATGATAATGGAGAGATGAAGCTAGCAGAGGATAGAGGTACACTTACTGCGGGATTGTGTCCGTTATTGTGTAAGGTGTCAGGATTTTCTGTATCGAGAAGGCTTTTTTCCGATATTTGGGACAGAGAAGTCTTTGGCTTGTCGAGATCGTGCTTCATAAGAGGAGATTGTTTCATGTCAGGCTTCATGATCATACCTCCGTTTAATCTCATATTATTTAGTAGCTGGAGGGCTCCAGTTTGCATTACCAAATTAGCAACGGATGATCGTTTCTTGACGTTTGTTTGAGTTGTGCTCTCATCATCGGAGTCGAAAGCCGGGCTGCTAGACCTTTCAGCTTCTACTTGCTCTTCTTTCTTATCTCCTTCAGATTCCGCAGTTGTAGAAGTTCCAGTACCGGTGGCACTACTTTTATGAGCTGAAGACTTTTGGCTAGAGTTAGAATCCGAAGAACCACCCAAGTTCATTAGTGGTGCTGCTAAGGATCCTTTGGAGGTTGAATCTTTACGAACAGTGTCGGGAACTTTCATCTGATCTTCACTAGATATAGTAGTTTTTGAAAGTGCTGCCATACCAGCAGCTCGTCCTGCCATGCCGGTCATAACTCCTGCGCTTAGAGCTACCATCGACTGCATTTTTCTTTGTTTCGCTTCGCTTTTCTTTTGCATGTCGTAAGCGGTTTTAAATATTCCAGCATATAACACTATCAGGACAAAAAGGGTGGTCCAGTAGTAGCCTATAATTAAAGCTGTGTTGAAAATAGGATCTTTCAAAAACTGTACGGCACATTCACCCTCTTGCAAGTCTCTGTATCCAACGAAATGTTCCCATCCAAATATTGTAGTGAAAAACAGTAGAGCCGGAATGATCCATGTCACTGTCACCATCCAAATGACTCTGTTCTTAGTCCTCCAAGCTCTATATCTGGCGGCTATTTTGACACTACAAAACCTATCTACGGTTATGAGTAAGACGGTATATTGTGATACTAAACAGACCGTATAATCGACGGATAGCCAAAGGTCACAGAGCAAAGGTCCTAAATGCCAATAGCCTTTTAGGACGTAGTCTGTATAAAATGGAAGAGATAAGGTACCTGTAACAAAATATAAGATTGAATTAGTTCACAAAAATGGATCCCAGTCATGTCTTGAAGAACTTTAAAGTATACAACTTTTGATCCAAAGCTATGATTAAAATAGTTTGATGTTTTTAATTTAATAAAAAAATGTTTTCCGTTCCGTTAAAATATTCTAGGGCATTTTTGCTACCTAAAAAATGTTGTCCGTTCCGTTAAAATATTCTAGGGTTTTTCTATTCTTGGACATACACATCAATTACATCTTATCTTATATTAAATCGCTTCTCGTGCTAGGCTACAATAAAGCAACCTTTAAAACGAGCTTAAATTAGCTTGATAAAATGCCTTTCCTTTAATCAATCATTTCCAGTTAGAATTTACTGAGATAAGGTATCTAAGTGTAACATATTATATTGCCAATTTGTATTTTTTTTTGGTTCCTGCTTTTGGGATCTATATTCACTTATGTTAACAAAATGTCTATATTAATAGCACAGACAATATTAAGCTAATGAGTAAGTAACAATCGTAATTTTCATTGAGGTACATAAGTTTGGTATACGTAATATATTTAAATCACGTCGTCTGAATTCTAATTTTATGCTTAAAATCCCATGCTTAATCAAACTTGTTTTACAATAAAGTTTCAAAATTTGTTATGTGACATAAAAACCATGATTAAAAACTATTTGAAATAAAATAAAATGAAAAATGAAATGAGCAAATGGAAAGTCTCGCCATCTGATATGTAGGTTTTAAGAGGGTACACACTCGCTTTATCTTATAAAGATTTACAGGTTGCGATCCTCCAGATACACTGCTGGCAACAATTAATTCCAAGGTCCTAATCGAAGTCTGAAATTCAGTGAAGTCTGATAAAGGTGATATACTTTTCGCGTGGAACCATAGCGAAAAAATTCTTTTATCTATAGGACTAGAAAAAAATCTTACCAATCAATAAATCCGTAGCGGCGAGTGAGGCGATGAAGTAGTTGCTGGGCTGTCTGATAGTTCTGTCGACGAGGAACGCCAACAACACCAGCACGTTCCCGCTCACAGTCAGTAGTATCACCAGCAACAGACACGTCGCTATTATCACAGCTAACCACAACGGAAAGGGCGGTAACACTGTTTGCTAAAACATACACATATCGTTAATGTAGTATAAAATCTTGTTTTCGATTAGGGATTATTGGTCGAACGGAAGCGTCGCCGTATTTTCGGAGAAGTTGATTCATAGATACGACCTACGTAATTTCGTCGGGTTATGTAAAAATCAGCCGTCAAATCTCGACTAAAATTAAATTGACATCCCGACCCCAACCAAATCATTTCCGGAGTTCCAGGCATTATCCAGTTATATTAAGTAGAGGTTATCCTGTGTTCGAAATTCGATCATAAATATTTGAAATACTAAGTTTTAGTAAGGACTAAAAAAACTATAATCTATTCTCAATTCAATCACAGACTTCAATTTGTCACAAAGGTGTCGTTACCAGGCCATTAAATTTTATTAAATAAATCACAAACTTCATCTGTAAACTAAAGAGTATTTCGTGTATGATTTTCGTGTCATATCAAAATATTGTAGTGTGCAGCATATTTTAAAATTATATTGGTACTCCACGCTCTTCCTCCATATCAACTATAACTGGGAGAAATTTAATGCTTTTACATCTACACGTCTTTCGTAAAAAGGGGTACAAAGTTTTCCACTCGCGTATTAATGTATAGACGTTATGATATACATACTTATAACTATGTTACGTATAACTTATAAGTAACATAGCTCATCGTGTTTATTCCATGACTTCATATAACAATAGGAAGGTAACATGCAATTGATTAACTGTCATCTCTTCATACCTTGTCCTATTTCACAACACATACTGAAACATAACATAATATTGGTAAACGATGGCCCCGTGTTAGTTTCTTACATTTCAACGCGCCGGTTTCTCTTGTCGGTTTGGTTCCTGAAGTAGTCTCGACATCGAAGGGTATTAAATAATAGCTATTTTTAATACCATTATTGCCCTTATTAAATACAAGCTTATGCTTTATTAGCAGTTATGTTGCGCTAGTTATGACCAAGACAAGAAGACGTCTGTGGGAAAACTGACATGTTATCTTAGTGTTGTGTACCAAATAAATTAAAAAAATATATTTAATAGTTGGACAATTAACTTGGTACATAATTTTAATAAATATATATTATGTCATATGACCAGCTTTGATACTATAGTTACTACTCTGATATGTCGAAGAAATAAACTCTGATTGTAGATATCTCAGCCGAATGTCCCCAGACAGACAGACACACTTTTGCATTTCTAATATAAGTTTGATTCATTATTACATAAAAAGTAATCTCATTATTACTAACACATAAGCGTAATCATTACGCTTATGTGTTATTACTACGTCCTGTCTCTACAAATTGAATGGAAACTTAAATTTATGAGAAACCCAATATGATTAATGTACGAACTGTCCGTTCCAAGTTATTTTACCTCGTGTGTTAGGGAAATTTATCCTTATTTCACCGGTATAGAGGTGACGTCAGCGGCAAAATAAGGAGCGGATTAAGCCACGTGTGTTTGAGGATTACCTCGATCGAAGTTCAAATGGTAAGACATGTTGCCCTTGCACACTAATCTCTAACTAAATTACGGTGACCCAAAGAGATTTTAACTAAAACTCATCTCGAAGACCAAACGCCGTGCCGCTGTAATTTGGTTTGATTCAAGTTTCCTTAAGGCCTTGTAATAAGATTTGGTTTGTGAAAAAACCTCTGTCTTTTCTTTATTTGAATTTTTTCACAGTTGAAACGTGGTGATGTTTATTATAAATACATCTATTGTAATTTAATAATAGCTGTTTAAGATTATTTATCGAACACTACTTATATAATATCTTATAATTCAATAGTCTAAACACAAAAAATCAATTTTTATGACATTCCCATTAGCACTTAAACGGAAGTTGACCGTACGCGTCGCATTTCCTTGCATATTTTGTAGTGCAAGTAAATGAAGTTTGCAGTCTTTTTTATGACATTTAGAGGGCAGGCGAGCAGACGGGTTACCTGACTGAAAGCAACTACCGTCGCCCATGGGCACTCCGTAAAATCCGAAGAGTCGCAAGTGCGTTCCATTCACCATCGGTAAACTCGAATATGAAAACACCAAACGAAACACAGCATAATGCCGTTCCACGACAGTTTTCTGTGAGTCCGTGGTATCACTCCGGTCGAGCCGGCCCATTCGTGCGAATGAAGTTTCAGATCATCGCATACAACGAATTCTAAAATGCACGTTCGGTGCTGATAAATGCGCGATCACCTTTATAGCGGCTATCTATATTTCATATTATATCCCTTGAGCATTTTGCGTCAAAACTGCTCTCACACATGCTATAATGATTAATGGATAAAACGTTAATACAAAAAGATGGCGAACTCATCAAGGAACGCTGATTAATGACACAGCCGACTCTGTGTGATAACTGATAGTCACTGGATTGCTCTTAGCTTGGAAAATATTGAGAAATTTTGTCACCGAAACCCAAAAAAGTAGAATGTGAAAAACGTTACTGTGATTGGGGCTAAACTGTACAGGATTTGGTGAATTCAGTAGCTAGCTACATTGCCTATAATATTTTTCTGTGTACTTACGGCATGCAAAATTTTCATAGTATCTAAAACATGGGTAAAATGCCTACAGTAAGCACCGGTTAAGTAATAGAGATATAAATTATAAACATTCCGATTTAATATCGTTTCGATGCCAGTCAACATTTAATATAGGCGAAAAGGAAACTTCGTTTAAAAATTTAGGCGGTCATGCGAAACCGAGCCCAATGGAAGCGATTTATTTCCGGCACGGCGGTATCCGAGAGATTGATGATTTCAATTTAATTAATGCATTATTATTTATTTCCAATGTAGAAGTATATTATTTTAAATTAAATTTGTTCTTTGTTAATTTTAGATCATAAAGCGTACCGGCTCCTAGGACTTCATGATCGGCGATTTACAGATGATGACACGTAAGCACGATTATGACGGATGTGTAGACATACTCGGCTATGCTCGCTGACGATTATCCACGTACATACCACAAATTTGTAGATGCTTGCACGAGTAGGGCCATCAATTAAGTACGTCACACAAATTTCACGATTTTTAGACCCCTCCCTCCCCCTTGTCACAGATAGTCAGATTTCTGAGACTCCATTGTGATGTCAGTTTGCAATTTTACATGTAAAAATTTAAACCACCCCAATGTTTGTGTGCCACGGCACACTTTGTCTAAAACCTCGCCTCCCCCATTTAGGTGTGACGTACTTTATGAATGGTCCCTAATCGTGTTGTTTAAGTAATAACGATAATTGCCGATTATGAAGTTGCTTCTTACGAAACATAAATATATTCTATTAAACCACCTGAATTACAACGTTCATTATCGTTAAATAACATAGTATTTTAATCATGTTGTTTGTTTAAAATACATGTATTATTTTTTTACATTTATACATACAATATGAACAAATCATAGCAGCACGGCTTACGTTTTTGTGTGTTCGAGATCTGTATGAAACTGGAGCGAGACGCCTTCGTGAACTTCATCTTTGTTTTATATCAAAAATATAAAAATGAATTCCTTCACATTTGCATGCGAGATATGAATGTTGGATCTCTAAATCCGATTTAGAAGACAGTTCTTATAGCAGTTGTCGTGAAAATATATTTTTGGGAGTGTAATTTTACTAAACTGATATTAGGAAACTAATATTATAAAACTTAATTACTTTTCTATTTCATAAAAATAAGTTGGGTTTTCCTTCCTGACGCTGTAACTACAAAGAGCTATTTCCATTCCTTATTCCCTCATTAAGGCCGGGAACGCACTTGCGACTCTTCGGATCTCAAATGTCCATAGGCGATAGCAGTAGCTTTCCATACTTGCCCCTTAAATATAAAAAAAAACGCACAAACCGATTTTCACAATTTCTGCAAAAGAAAATACAGGAAAAAATTCAAGAGAAAAGCAGGAAAACAGGGAAAATCAACGCAAACGAAGTCGTGGTCAAAAGTTTGTGACTAGTATAATATTTTACTAGTGTATGACTAGTAAAATTTTTTATGAGAATGAAAAAGCAGGCGTTTGTCGCCCATGGACATTTGTAGCAAGCAAATGCGCTGCTGGCCTTTTGATGAAAGAACGAGCTACGGGAATGTATATTGGGTTATCGATTGTACCGTTGGTTCATGTTGGAAATTCATGTTTAACTTTAATGAAACACACTTTTTCATACATTATTTCTACCATATTCACTTCGATACACGACCAGTTTGGACAAAGTTATCATCAGCCATCACCTTACAGGTGTAAGGTGTCCAACTGGGTGCTTGTGACAAATCACCAAAAAAACAGTGCAAGATCTTATTATTTTATGTTCTTATATCGTCCTATAAATGTCTCCTGCGGTATAATATGACCTATCTATTTTGTGTGCGGACCAGTAGTCTGTCTACCTGTAGTATAGTTTTAGTTTTATAAAAAAAAGGCGAGTACGTTGCCGGCCTCTATGAGGGAATAAGGAGTGGGAATAGGGATAAGGGATTAGGGAAGTTGGGCCACCGGTAAACTCACTCACTGAACGAAACACAGCACAACGTCGATTCACGTCAGTTTTCCTGTGAGGTCGTGGTATTACTCTGGTCGAGCCGGATCATTCGTGCCGAAGCATGGCTCTCCCACGACAATGAGCATCCGTATTATGTACTTGAGATCGGAAAATGCCTCATTGGTACACGCCTCCACCGGGGCTCGAATCTGCACCCTCTCGAGTGCGAACCAAAGGTCTTACCCATTAGGCCACGGGCGCTCTATATAGCTGTTCCAACTTTCACGGACGAAAACTGAAAATGCCGATGAAATCAATGTACGGGTATGAAACACGTAAATCAGCGAGCTATATTTATTGCTCAATAAAAGTATCGCAAAGGGTCAACAAATATGCGAAGGTTTACTACGAAGGGTCCATCGAAGATATAAAAGTGCAATCTCGATACGTGATTTAATCACAAAGAAATATCGAAAGAAGTTTATACGTTAACCTTTTTTATAGAGTTTTTTACTATGCATTTTGTATAGACAGACTGTAGAGTTGTAACTTATTCTTACATCTTTCTCGAGCTTACTTATTATAGAGTTGAATACAAGATCAATGTTTTTTACACAAAAGTCGGTTAAAAAGATAGCGAACTCAGCAAATAATAATAATATATCTAAATAATAATAAAAATATATCTATGGACGCTTTACACCACGTCAGTCTGTCTCCGTGGTAAGTATCCGAGGGATTTGTGTTGCAGGTACCAGACAACGGAAATATATTTAATAATTTTATACTATACACATTTTAAAGATTTTTATTATAAGATAAACATATTTAATACACGTCCACGACCCAGGAACTTTGGAAAACTTTTTTTTGTTCCGTCGGCGGGATTCGAACCCGCGACCCCTAGCGTAAGTCGAGGTGCTCAACCACTGCGCCACAGAGGTCGTCTAAGCAAAGACATATCAACTTAAATTTCTACACTTTTTCTATACGAAAATGTATTTATTTACTAACTGTTCCATTGTCTGTAATGAAATCTTGCAAGTATTTTGTCTACTTTCCGGTGTCAAATTAAGATGGAAAATTACATCCATGTAAATCGGATGAAAATGTGATATTATTATGATATCTGATGATGGAACTGGAAGGTCATAGGAACTTCTTCATTAAGCGACATGACCTGATCGAGTTTGGGCTCATTTGACCTTAACGAGTACTTTGGTATTTGGGTTTTTTTTAAAGAATGTTTGTTTTATATTACTAAAAGAACCGGTAAAACCGTTTTACATCATACATCTACCTGTCGAGGTAAGTACGAAAAGGGTAAAGAGAAAAACTTATCAAGATTAACTCTGATCGAAGATATTCAACAACAGAGAGATCAAGAAGACGATAGTGATATATCTCATTGTTATCCCCCTAAATCTTATTTATGATCGGAAAAAGGAATGAAGAAAAAACAATTCTAGTAGAAAATTATTGTGTGTACACTACTTACCGTATGTTTGTGTAATATGAAAGGAATGGGTTAAAAAAATGGGCTAAAAAATGGAGTCTCGAAAACTTTGAGATCGGTAAGGTAAACCCTGACCTTATGAGTGGAGGTTAAAAGGAAGGTTCAGCTAATCTTTACTAGTAATATATAACCTTTGCGGCTTAACTTGGCACCTTGCTCGTATAACATTTCTTCTTAGTAATGACGCCAAAAAAAGTTTTGTATATATTTTTTAATATTTAAAAATACAATCGATATTTACGAAATACAAGTAAAAAGAAAAAATACAATATTATGCATATTGTCTTGTAAAAATTATTTAAACCAATTAAATGTGTTTTTAAAAACGTACGGCCCATGTTGCAAGTTGGCTGACTAAAAATAGGTGTTTATCCTGGGTTTCAATGAACTACATACCAAATTTACTTAAAATTGCTCCAGCCGTTTAGAAGTAACGTTTGATTGTGAGCTTTAACTTATTAAGTTAGGTTTTATTTTTCAATGCGTATAATCTTGATTCAAGTTGTTTAGGGTCAGATAGACTTGGTGTTACTATTTTATTCAATTTTGAAGGGATCTGTGTATCGTATTAATATTTGATCGAAGGAAGTAACTGACATAAAAACTCTTAAAAATTCGCCTTGACTAACGCTACGTTACGTACCGGACGACGTAGTTGATGGACTCACGTGGTTTCGTCAGATTTTGTCAATTTATACGATTAATCATAATCGTAGAGTCCACATTCTGGGGATGGTCCGGTATTAGGGCGAAACGCACGTCGAGGTTTTCATCCCGTATGATGATAAGAGGTCTTCCGTGAATTTGCTAACAATGTTGCTTATGTGGTGATGGTGTTTGCAAGTTCTTGCATGCGAGTATACGTAACGACAGACGTGTGGGAAATTTGCTGTAACACACCTATGCGTACACTTATTCATTTATTTACAGGTTGATTTTTATTTAGATAAATATTGCTAAATATTATAATTTACTTAATTCAATATTGGCCGTGTCCTGCGGTGCAATATTTAGGTCTGCCTATGAATCAACTCATTAATTGTTACATGAGTAATTTGAATTTATTAATTGGTAGTTTATAATTTAATACAGAGCCAGTTGACGGTGCCATACCATTTGGCCGGAATATGTCAATTCCATGTAAGTCGAGATTTGTCGGCAGGATTTGACATAACGCTTATAATACTTAACCTTTCTTAGAGTTTAAACTTACTTAAATCAACAATATGACTCTACTCAATAGAAGAATATATCTCATAATATATATCAGTACAAGAATATAATTAAAGAAGAATTTCTTACCATTCCATCTTTGATATTGTCATCGACGGAGCTATTGAAGAAGAACATATCAGTGTAATTTGTGATGTTGATGAGGTAGCCCTGACATTCTCCCGTGCTGGACGAATAACACGACCTCTGTCTCATTTTTTGAAGTTTCCTAAAACAAAATATTACATACAGTCAAGAATACCAAGTAAGTAACTAATGACGTGAGTGGATGCAGTGGGTAGCTAGCATTTTCCAACACAAGGGCAGTTACTATTTTTTCCTTTATGATTTTAATTTTTAACGTCCCTAATTGTAACATACCTATATTATTGTCTCGCTAATATACAGAGTATAATAAACGTAAGTAACAAAACTTTAGGGTTTGAATGTGTCTTTAATAAATAGAAAAACACTTTCAAACTCCAAGGAGCTCTGTTATTTTCGCAAATGGTTTTCGACTTTTTTATGATACGAATGGGCAAGCGCCCCAGCGAAATGAACTCAAATCATAAACATGTTTTTGCGTTTAGTACTGCTACTTTAAAGTTTGAACTCTATATAATTGACACATACAAATCCTAAAGTATTATGACTTGCTTTTGTTAAAATCCTACCTAGACAAATTAATAACACAATTTTTTGACTATTTTTCTTTAAAAAATTTAAACTTTTTTTTTTAATTTAAAGCTTTCAGAAAAACGTTTACGAGCGATAATCTAACTCGCACTTGGCGGGTTTTCAAATTGTAAGTTACCAACTTCATCCTCCAACGTCTTCAACTTTAGAAAAAAAGGTTAGCGTATTCTATGCATGATCTATGCATATATAACATGATTCAAAGTATTGTACTCGAATTTTATTGAAGAAATATTCCTCTAAAGTAATAATAATAGTTATTACGCCTGCCTTTTGCAAGAAAAATCAACTTTCTATTGAATTACCTGTCTCCTCTCATTAGATGTTAAAAACTTTTTAATTGAAGCCAGCCCGGCTGATCAAATTTAATTAAACATTTCGTTTTGTCTTCGTGAACACGTAACAAGTTATGGGTTCTTTATCAACAACTTTTCGGCATTTCAAAATTTTCGATAACTCCCTATTTTTCCTAAGTCCTGTTTCAACATAACATATTTACTCTTTAGTCCCTGCGACAACCCTTTCTACATTCAAATAATTTTGTCCGTCCCTCCTAAAGCACAAAACATTAATAAAAAATTTGTTAAGTAGTATCTAAAATCCAATTATTGTATAATGGGGAAAATTGAAACTACTCTGATTGTATAATGGGGGAAATTGAGAGCTAGTTTACGGGCCTACGTCATTTGGTCGGAATATGTCAATTACATGTTTCTCGTGAGCTGTCGGCTGAGTTTGACGCAACCCGTCCAAATTATTTGGATCCACGATCTGTATCTGTTTCAGCTTCTCTGATTATACATTTAGGAATATTATATTTTGTAACGAGGCCTAGTGATGTACGAGTAGGTAATTTGATAATAGCAATAAAGTGAAAACCTAACAAGGATATCAAATGACACGAGCATATATAATGTATAAGTATTTGATAAAAATATGATAGTAATACTGCTACAGATCACATAAGCTTTAGGCATTCATTTTTGATCGGAGTTCGCAGCTTTAGACTTTCGACTGATCGATTTATTTTTGATGAACCAATTTCCTTTGTGAGTGAACGTTCGTTCATAAAGCACCACGCTTGGGGAAATATTTGCTCATATCTGTCAAACCTTACCCAAAATATACCTCGAATAATAAAAAGCCTACAAAAGATAATAAAGCTAATTTAAAGGATTATAAAGACCTTGGAAACGGTTTTTGATTGGATGACAAAATTTGGATGCCTGTATTTATTTTGATAGTCTTCCACATATGAAAATTTTTTAGTTTATTCATCCCGTTGGAGTATTTTGGGGATTTCCACAAAAACATTACGATTGATAACATCGTAGCTTAAAAAATCGTGTATGGAGTAGAGATTTAAAAGAAATTTCAAAAACACACGCATTATCTCTTGCGCTGAATATGAACTTTAATTGACATGTGTATTTCCGTATAATTCCGGGAGCTGTTGCATTTTCTGTGTGGCCGGTGGTATGCTCGCTCGCAACGTTTCTGACATCGTTTCAAAGGCACACCTATTCTCTTTGTAAAACCATTGCATTGTTAAATAAGCACTCTTGGATGTATTTTAATTGACAACGTGTAGATATTAAAAATGGATTTAGTAGAATTTAAGCTTTATTATTTTTATGACGAAATAAAAGTGTTCAGTATTTTTAAACCGATTATCGATAAAGATTTTTAAATTCGATCGTATAAAACGAGGGTTGGTAGCATTGCTGCTTAGGATATAGTTTTAATTTGATACCATGTTAATTGTTCACAAAAGATCTAATGATATTGTGATCCATGATGAATCGAGTTAACTTTTTGAAATTTATGTGGACATGGTTAGTAATATTTCAAGCGTCCAAAAAGTAAGAATATGGCTAAATGTATACTTTAAATTTCAATAGACAGCTGATATTCAATAAAACCGTATGCTATTTCATTTTGGCTTAAAATTATTTTTTTTATTCAAAACAGTTTAAAAATAATGAAATAAGAAACTGTTATAACGTTTCGATTGTAATTATTTAAGCTCAAAAGTAGCAGATTTTAAGTAATGTGTGGCAAAAGGTTAGAATATTTTTAATATAAGGCTACACGCTAACATTAACCAGTTATGGAACTCTAATACTTAGCCTTATATTAAAAATATGTTTGAAAAATATTCCGCAATTTTTTCTCTATTCACAGTTCATTTTTAAAAGCCCTGTGAATAGCGACTTGATGAGCCTCTAATTAAAAGTACAGTCATTAGCAAATGTATTAAGCATTTCAGTTCGCAACTCCATTGTTTACATTTTAATAAACATGAAAGCAGATATTGTTTTAGAGGCCGCATTATATAAACAAACTTACACTTTGTTCTAACTGAGAAAAAAGTTGTTATATGTCTATATAAAGCTGGTAAGCTCGTGTTAATGTTTCAAGTACTATTATTGTTATATTCACTTTTAATGTAATACTATAATCTACATATTGTTTTTTACAAAAATTATTACCGACTTCCAGAGGAAAAACAAAAAAAAAAGAAACTAAAAAGTAGTAAATAATATTTGATCTTTAGGAATGCCTGTTTCAGAATTCTGTGAGGTATCAGCCTATTTCCGTACATAATCTTCATTATTTTAAAATCAGCTTACACGTCATGATTTGTCTAAATTTAAATTTTTGACTGGTAACGACTTCACAGCCGAACATATAACCTCCTCGTTTTTGGAAGTCGGTTAAAAATAAGTGCCCACTTTAATGGAGCTTGCCGGGGTGGGCCGGGGTTCAGCGCAGCGCAAAATGCGCTATGTCACACTGTTGAAGGATTTTGAGCAAGTCAGTGTGACCACTTTTTAATCCCCGTTAAAAAAACGTCCTACTAGAATCTACTAAACCCTGTTTTAGCTTCGACGAAAAATTTTCTTTTATTTAGTAATGTATTCTTCGTGGGTATGGAGTCTTTCTTATCTTTTTACAATGTTTAATTATATTTTATTCTATAATATCAATTTCCAACTGTAATCTACTGTAAGTAGGTAGTTCAAAATCTTTAGCGTTAGTAGATTTACCGTTATTCATTTAAGTACTAAAATGTGGAAATCAGCTAAATGTGGTCACACTGTTGAAGGCTTGCCGGGCCGTGTCGCATCCGCCGCGTAAAAATCCGCCCGCTGAGGCCAGTCACGCTCCGTCACGGTGTGCGCAGTGCAATACACGCATCCGTCTGCATACACTTCGTGTAGAGGCGGATTTTTCTGATGAGACCCGCCACGCTGCGGCCCGACATAGTTTAATTACACATTTAATATGTATAAATCTTGTGTGCGTGTGCTTGTCATTGAACTCCTCCCAAATGACCGAATCAATTTTGATCTGATAGTATATATATATAATACTTAAATTAAAATAGTGTGGAAAATTATAGGAGATTTCAATATAAAAGGCTATACTATATAATATACTATCATTTGACAATCTGCCGCGTGCATAGATTTTGGAAAATAGTTACAATACGCTCTCTGTACACCATGACCCCGAAAGAAAAGTCACGTTCAACTGAACACTAATTTTAGAACTCTGGGATAGGAACACGGGTGGCTGGCGAAATTGCTCGGCCCAGATTAGCATCCAAAATGGCAACTGCTTACGAAATATTATGGTATCAGTTCATTCAATTTGAATTTACAGGTCAACCATTATTTTTTGTACTTTGACATTATATCTCAGTTTATTTTTGATTAAAAATAACACTAATATTAGGTAAAATGTCTAACGAAAAGAAAATTTTTGAATTTAAATCGGTACTAAAAAAACCACAGCTAAGAAATATAGCTGTGACAAGTATAAGTATTATTAGTTAAAAGTTTTAACAGAAGAAATCAGCTGTTTGGTGTTTATTTGATCTATATTCTATAGGATATTAAGCTAAGTTGGAAAATTCATTATAACCGTTTAAGCGTTCATATATTTTATTTGTTCAAGTGACGGAAGCTAACGGTAGCTTTGTGATCTCGTTAAAAGTGATTTTCTAGTTCAGAAACTATTGACTCAAATGTAGCTCGCCTACTGTTAGTTCTTTAATCATGAATATTATTGCTTTCACAGGATTAAATCTCTTTATTGTAAAGTTTCGCTTATCTCCTAGCAGGCTTGGCATAACTATCGACAAAGTGTTTCTTTCTACAGCAAGAATCAAGATAGACAAGGTGGCATATGTATAATGGGGGAAAATGAAAGAGAGCCAGTCGACGGACCCACGTCGGTTTGGTCGGAGTATGTCAATTCCATGTAAGTCGTATGTCGGCTGATTTTGACATAACCCGACTAAATTACTTAGATTCACGATCTGTATCAGTTTCAACTTCACTGAATGTGCAAAGGAAATCTGTTAGTTTATCTCAACGATCTGTCATCTTTTGGTCTATTTTTCGGTCGCTATACTAAGCCTGCTAGGCTACATTGTTTTATACTGACAGAGGAAAAGATTCTCTCGTAGAGAAAAAACCTACCTTTGTAAATTTATTTATCTTATCTTTTTTTTTAATTTTTTAATTACGTACAACCTTTCAGAAGTAATGAGAGACATTTCGATTCAGGAACCTGCCACGTGTAGTAACTCAGAATAATATTAATTTTGCATGCTGTAAAACAAATGTTTTATAGCTTTTAATTTACTAGTCAATATTGCTAGTTTAATTAAAATCATACTGGAATATCGATGCCTTACTGCCAACCTCGTATCTTGAAAATGGCTACATTTCAGGACACAAAAAACTGATTATACGTTCTTAGTAATTCTACAAAACTAGATATGAGGTCATGTGATGGGTAACAATTTACTTATCATATAACCTAATATCTAGTTTTGTACAATTACTAAGAAAAAATATATAATCAGTTTTTTTGTGTCCTGAAATGTTAGCATTTTTAAGATGCGAGTTTGAGGCAGTAAGGCATCGTTATGCTCGTATTAGCGAGTTAAAATTTCTGTTATTTCACGAATTAGTGACAAATAATAGTGTAAACAGTATTAACGACTATATGGGCATAAGTTGAGTTGAAGATTCTGTAATACAACTTCAAAGTTGAAAGAGTATAAAATCAAAAGAGGCTTACGTCGGAAGTGTGTACAAACTTCTAAAAAGGTCGCAGTAACTTACCATTGTGTGATAAAGCTGGTGCCGATAGTGTAGATCGGTGTGGACCTATTGACGTCCAGACTCGCTTCCGTGGAGTTCATTATTTGCAAGGCTGTTATTGTCTATGTTCGAATATGGGATCTCTGGAAGTCTCTATCGCAGCATCTGCAAACAAAGGACTCACTTATCTTACTGTTTACTCCATCTTTCTATTCAAGGTTTGATATCTATTGGAGTATTTCTAATAAAGTGGCTCCTCCTGAATTGAAATTTGAAATGTAGAGCAAGCGTTGACAGTTATTTTATTAAACGCATCGCAGATTCTTATTATAAAATATGTACTATAAAAGCCAATAATAGGATTTTCGCAATGCAACTTTATTTTAAATCATGTTATGTTATCTGCCTTTAAATATTGTGTACTGCTCTTAAAATTACATATGTATTTTTTAATGTCGTAATTTTTCAATTAATTTAAATAGAAGTATCTGCCTTTAAAGATTGTGTGTTGTTCTTGAAATCACGTGAAGTGGCCGTACATATTTTATAGTGTAGTAGTTTAGTAAACAAACAAATACGTTATTGCAAAAAAAAAATCCATAAAGGAATTTATTTATAGGAATAACTTGATGCGCTTTCACAAACAGTATTGATTGTGTGTTTGTCCTTGCCCCGTCTACGTCTGCACCTGCCTAGTGCCTATACAATATACAGTTCTCTATACTCTATACAGCCTGACGACTCACGTCAGCCAACAATAGTAATGCACGTGATAAATATTTCACAAGTCTGGTATTTTACAACATAACGTTACGTTAAAAAAAGTTTTAAAAGTTTGTAACGCTTTAACTGAAAACAACGGGTACTGGACCGATTGAAAGAAATTTTGGTATCGTGATGCTTTGATTCCACGAATTTAAAGTAGTTTAATAATAATATCTATAGACGTTTCCATACCACATCAGTCTCGCCCCGTGCTAAGGACCCGAGGGACTTGTGTTACAGGTACCAGACAACGGAAATACATTTAATATTTTTATACTATACACATATTTAAGATTTTTATTATATGATACACATATTTAATACACATCCAAGACCCAGGAACATTGAAAAACTTGCTCCGTCGGCGGGATTCAAACCCGTGACCCGCTACCAACGCGCTTACCAAGTGAGCCACAGAGGTCGTGAGAGAATTACCAAACTAATTAAAAAATTATTTGTGTTTTTACGTGATATTGGAATTTCACGCGATCAACGCGGAAAGCAAAAGCTAGTCAAATATATCTTTAAGGTTGATTTAAGATAATAAATATAACAAACAATTAATCGCCGTAGCATGACTGCAGGGAATAAAACAATAAACAAGATTGATGTAGATGCTAAGTGTAGAGCAAAATGTACCAACTATCGTTAAGTGATTTTAAATCCGGAACAGATCAGTCGCACCTGGCGACTTGTAGGGAAATTCTGATTTACATTATTTATATGGACATATTCTAAAGAATTTATACTATTTAATATTATAATAGTTTCTGTCTGACTAAAATTAAAGTCCTTGTAACTACAGCAACTAGGTGACGCCGATCCGGACGCAGCAAAATGTTTTTCAATGTTCCTGGGTCTTAGATGTGTATAATATATTTGTATCATATAATAAAAATGTTATATATATAAATATGTATAGTATAAAAGTGTAAAATATATTTACGTTGTCAGGTAACACAAGTCTATCGGGTACTTAGTACGAGGCCAGACTAACGTGGTGTAAAGCCTCCATAGATATTATTATTATTCATTTGAATTTGAATTTACGCGATATTTGAATTTCACGCGAGTAAAGCTGCAAGCACCAGCTACTCTGATTATATTTAATTATTTTTAAACACCGAACGTATCCGGTATATCTGTTATCTACGGGCGAAGTTGCAGCTTGCGGCTGGCGTGACGCTGGGAGAGCACCACAACAATTTAACTTTTCCACTCAAACACTGCAACTGCTCCGTATATTTTTAACCGATAACTTCCAATATACTATTGTTTTACGAATTACAGTTTCACTGAATCATCCAAGCTTCTTGAATTACTAACAATCAATATATACAATCTTGTATCAAAAAACTACCAAAAACTCAACAAACCTTTGTTTTTTATTTATTTTCTATATCTTGATAGATGTAAGCACAATTCGTAAAGCCGGTTTGCTAAAATGTTTAGTATTTGTTACGTCGGACCGACCTGTTGCGACCGAAATCGGAATATTTCGGTTGTTTTCCGCGAGAGTCCAATCCATTATGCAATTTTTTCAATCCAATTCATGCCACTCTTCTAATCGACAGAGCTCACATCACGGCTTTTTATTACACACTTTTATTTAGGTCAAATCTAGCAGCTGAATTTTTCATCAAATCAGTCCCGGAAACGGCCGAAATTCGCTGAACTTTGTTAGTTATGCATAAACCTTTTATATTAGCCTGCCGAGTTAAATAATAATGGAATTTTAAACGAACGAAAAAGAAATTTAAAACGTCTGTAAACAGAGGTCGCGTAAGTAGATTACTCGTCTTTTTGCTCTGCGGCTGAGCCCGCCTGAGCCCAGTTTGTTGACAAGTTAAAAAGCTTGTGCTATGTCGAGCATGAAGTCGTGTCAGGCCTCGTCATAGGCTGTCGCAGCAGCGGTAATCGCGCGATTAAGTGAATACCTGGCGTGTGGCACGCGAGACCGCACGACGGCGCACCGAGCCGCAACGCACCGCACCACGTTGCGCCGCGCCGCGCCGCTCGGCCCGCAACATCCATCATTCGTAACGACCGTCTTCCTGAATCTCGTTTAGTAATCACGTGCTAATGATAATTAACAGTCTAAATATTAACATGGGTTAATGTCATTACATCGAGGTATGCCTCGTAACAAAGTCTACTAATTCTTTGATTATTCTGATCTGTATTGGTTCTTCTCGCCGGGTTAGTTCCCGAACCGGTGGTAGGCACCGTAGTTTCGACTTTCAGAAAGTGTACTTACAGTACTTATTTTGAATAAAAAGATTTTTATTTTGATTAATTTAATCTGCTTTACTTGTTTCTTTTTATGTGCTAGACTTTTATAATTTTCTTGAAAATGCAGCGTTGCCTTTTTAATTAACTAATTTATTTAGCAACTATTAGATTCATTCTAATGAAACAATAGCAGAAACTATTTCGCTAACTGTAAGTTATTGACAGAAAAAATTGCGTAACAGTGATCTCACCACAAACGCTCAACTTTATTAAATCATCGGCATAGCTCCATGTTTTCCTCTCGATTACATTTATTCGATGATAATTTACAACCATATTAAACGCACGATTGTCGGTTAGCCGCATTGAAAAACCGTAAATATATAAACAATTAAAAATGCATGTAAATCAGTTGGACGCGCCGACCGCGGAACGTGTCCTGCTGTGGGGGGAGAGGGTGTAGGGTGGGGGGTTATTGGCCTCATAATTTACCAACGCCGTGGTACGAATAAACGCTCACAAAAGTCCCGCTAAAAAGTTTAATATCTGTTGTTCATCGGAATTTTTTCGTTAACACCGAAACGTTGGTATTTTCAGCGGTAATTTTTCAAATTTTCCTTTTAACTGTACCTGTTTGTCACGCTACAGGATTTTTATTCCCTTACCGCCGAGGAAGGGAAATGTTTATCGCACGTATCTTGTTTGTATGTTTGTGTGTCTTATTCTTTATTGACTGATATCTCAAGAAAAGCTGAACGGATTCACTTGGTTGAGGAAAATTTCTATAGGTAGCCCAAGTGTTCGTAGGTGGGTCATGCTTAAAAAAAAATAAACATACTGGTTACACCATTGTGCGTGATATTTTTTTTCGATTACTGCCTTATATTCTTATGGGTTTTAAATTAAAGGCCTAGAACAACGATTTGAGGATATAAATATATCTATAATAACTTTAACTATGGTAATGAAATTAAAACGTTCTCTACTTTCTAGAGTCCACTTTCTTGCAATCTGAGTTTTTTGTACACTTTTTTAATGCAACTTGTATTTTGGCCTTGATCTTCAATTGTTACGAAGCTATCTGCCGATTTTAACAAGTTAAAGTTACACCAGTTCTCATATTCGGTACCAGTTCTAATATTGTTCAGTCACATAAAGGTGTCGAGGTGTTGAATTGTTATGTAACTGGCGACCCACACCGCATCGTAACTTGAATCGCGCTATTGAAATTCCTCAACAATGCCTGAGATCAATCAATGAACATACCTAGAACCTGTGCCGTATGTAATGTACATTTACGTGCCTGAAAATTCTTTTGAGAAGCAACTCCTAGTTACTTCCACTAAATTATAACTATTTACTAGTTTTTGTCTAGGGTTTCGCTCGCGTGGATCCTATGTAAACATACTATTTTTCCAAGACAAAACTTAGCTTTTGTTACTCTTGATTTTTTCAAAGAACTATGCTAAAAATTAAGTGCAGCTACTTCGTTAGAGTGATGCGAGGTCTCCCGGCAAGGGCTCTTCTAGGTCGAAGAATTTACACTGTTATGGTTTGTAGAAACTCAATCGCTTGAAGAGTTTCGGTGAGTTAATAAATCAAAAGTATTATTTTTTAATTAAATATTTTAATGAAATCAGTGCGGTACATTTTGATTGTCGATTTGGCAAGTAAGGAGGATAGCAATGAGGGGGGTCCGGTCCCCAGGAAACCCCCCTTATACACGCCCATGTTCACATTGTACTCTTTACATGCCTACACACTCACATCTGATACCCAGGTGATGCCCAGAACTTTTCTCAAGCGGAGAATGGAGCACCACGGAGTTTTAGTGGATAGATCCCCTTGGGAAGTCACACATACCGAAGTTGCGTAAAGCATTAAATGAAATGAAAAAGTGTGTTGAGAGTGCGTTGACGGCATTTTGAAGATACGCTCTCTTGTTGAAGGTTAGCAGGTCATAATAGTTCTAATACCTAACTTAAACACATTCTAACAATATTTTTACTCGTGTAAAAACACCCAAGTCGATGCGTGTGCTGCAAATTACCGCAAACCAAAGGGCGCATTTACATTATTTACGAAACGTGCTGCGTTTGCCGAAGTGTGGGACTGATTTTATTTTAATGGCTTTTATTTTACAATCGAACCCAACTATTAAATATTATTTTGCGGTTTCGCGTAAAATATAATTTTATTTACGACCTCGTTGTGTAACGAGGTTAATTTCAGGATTTCGTATAATATTATCTGCTTAAATTTAGATTAGGTCTTCTTTACCTCAAGAGACCATACGTCCCGTTTTGAACGGGACTGCCCCCTTTATTTGGCATTTGACTCATACTTTTCCCGTTTCCGCGTCCAACCTATGAAATTTAAAAAAACAAGTAGTAATTTTTTTTTAATTTTAAACATCGTTACATATCATTGACATTAGCGTGCCCGAGCCTGGAAAACCTCAAAAATATATTGACATTTCTTATAAGAAGAGAAACATAATGCGTAAAATGTCCCTATCAACGAAATTTTGTCGCTGTACCGTATTGGGAAAAATAATTATGACCACTTTACTTTGGGCTAAATGTCCCTAGTAAGTTAATATATAAATTTAAAAATATATAGATACGTTCTACGTTGAAACAAATATTGTTTATGAATGTTTTAATGAAACAATCGATGTGTAAGAATCGATCCCTTTTTATTAGGTTTGGATTAATACACGTTATTACCTTGTACATATTTCATAGTATATTATGTTTTGCCCGGCTGTATAATATTGGTTTTGATCTCCTGACATCTTACGAATAAGATTAGTATAATCTGTATTACACCGGTCCGGCTCAAGCGAGGGTACGAAAGGGTCGCGAAGGTATGTTTGCCCACGTATAATCTTTCTATGAGATCAAAGATATTATACCTGAAATAATAAATACGAAACAAAAACAAATAAAATGTTTGATTGAAGCTCACCGAGAACTCCTTGCCGGGTCATATTATGACGTAGTTTTATTTAGGGTCTGTACGCACAGCGAATTTTATACAAGTTGTAATATTTCACTCTCACGGATTCATACATGTATAGGACCGGTCGCAAACGTACGTTTTCCGTATTAGGTTTCCGAATTCGTTGACAACAGAATGTATTGAATGCGAAATTCGTTGTTCAAATTTGGTCCTGCCGCTATACATTCTGCTGCCAACGAATTCGAAACCCTTATACGGAAAATGTACGTTTGCGGCAGGCTGTAAAAGAGGAAATTCTTAAAGATTCAATGCATTTTGCAAATTGCAAGCGTAAATTCCTGTAGTTAAAATTTTGTGTGCACATATGAAGTGCCTTAGTTAGCCATATATAAACAGACCAAAAAGTATCATCGAAAAAGTACTTGTCGCACGCTAAAAAGAATTCTCAAATTGTAGAGATTAAAGGTAATCGCCCATTCGTCAGCACGTACGCGCCGCATTTCTTGCTAGCCATCCTCAAGCCATATTATAACATTTACTTTACAAAATTACGCGCGGACCGTGCGGAACATTGTGCGGTATTTTAAGTCGTTGCATTCAAATTATTGTAAAATACGGTACTGAAAAAAATGCGATGTTACCTTTATATCTTTATATATTTAAAAAATAAATTCCGATACCTCTAAAAAGATGATGATAAAATTTAATTGGCAATGTCTGAT